>QJPP01002959.1:0-104662 GCA_003996215.1 Jaltomata sinuosa
ACCATTGCTAGCCACAGCAAGAGCATTGGTCGACATGGAGAAAAACGAACTGACCTTCCGATTAAACAATGAAGTGGTCAAGTTCGATGTGTCCAAATTGATGAAGCAACCAAGTGACATGAGGGTGGTCGCGGTCATCAATGCTATTGAGGAAGGCCCTGCAGACGCGTATCTTGAGGAGAAGTAGGTAAAGGAAAGCGGTGAAAGGTCAAGAAAAAGAAAACACCGCAAGAGAATCTGCAAAGAAAGAGCGAAGAAGTTGTCGCGACTAGCGATGGAGCCCAAAAAGGAAGCTGGAACGCCACCCTCCATCGAGTTCTCTTGTTTTGGAGACCCTGGCGGTCTCCAACATCATTCCAGAATCTGAGTCATATCGACTTCACAGGTATTCCTTTCTCTCACAGATTTTAGCTTTCATATGGATGCATTGGGGACAATGCATGAGTCTAAGTTGAGGGTGTGGGGAAACCTGTGAGTCACCACCGAGGGTTTTTGTTGCCGTGTTTCTTTTCCCTCCGGTGTGCTATCTAGTAGAACCGACATGTTTAGGTTGTTAGTTTAAATTTTTTTTAGTGTCTATAGTGATAAATTGGCGTTTTTGTGGACTAAAAAGAGGCCCCTTAAAATTTTTCTGGTTGTGCACTTATGTTGAAACGATTGACTGTCTGGATCTTTGGATGTCATTGTGTGATCATGATTAGAATGAGTATGCTTAAGCCGAGCGGCTGTTTGATAGTTGGTAGTGGTATAGTTTCTTGGTGCCAAGAGTGTGTGAGCGTATTTTGTTATAAATTCTTACTCTGTGCATGCATCTAGAACTTGCCCGGTCTATTTTGTTAAGTTTGAAGTTTGGTTGCTTAGGAAAGGATCACAGGCCCTTTTTGTGTGCAGTCTACTTAACCTAAAAGACCGTCCAAATATAAATAACCCCTTTGATCCCTGTTTGAGCCATAATTGACCTTGTTCTTTCAATAACCTGTCACCATTCCTGTTTAACTTTGAATCCCTATTTTGTCCCTGGTCCTTCCTTGGACATCGTGCACCTCAACTCAGGCAATCAGCCTAAGTTGAGGGTGGCTACTATAGAGATAAACCCTGTTTTGGCCCTGGTCCTTCCATGGACATGGTGCACCTCAACGCAGGCAATCAGCCCAAGTTGAGGGTGGCTACTACAGAGGTGAATGATAAGAAAAAGAGGATGAAGAAGATTGGTTGGGAATAGAATGAAAATTCGGGTGTGTGCCTAAGAAAAGAAAAGAAAAATAAAAAGAGATCAAAAAGATCAAAAAAGTAATAAAAAGAATTGTCAAGATAAAGAGGTCGCACCTGTAGCTAGAGAGAAGGAAATAAAAAGGTGAAGAAGGATGGGCAAAATAAAGTTATGTGGTAATAAGAAGTCGGTAGTTCCAACGAGGGCTTAGTCACTAACCCCTAAATGTATCCTACCTGCACCTGAAGCCTCATTACAAGCCTAAACAAGTCCTGTAGTGATCCTGAGCGGCTTTCTGAAGAACCAAAATAAAATAGTAAGGGCAAGCCTATGGTATCGCATGTGCATTGTTTGAAATCGTTTGTGAGTGTGAGCGCTTACCTAGTCCCAAATCTTGTGTGAGGGATTTCTTTGTGGTGAGGGCACCAAGATGTCTGTATTGTCTATTGATTGTCAGGATAGCTGCGCGTGTGTATGTAAAGTGTTCTATCATATTGGAATGACATGTTTGGATCCTTGCAAGTTAGTGTTTCATACATTGTGTGCTACAAGGGAGCTTGATTTAATGAACTAATGAATGACCATGAGTTGCTAAAGACACGAGTTGGTTTGCTTAGTTGAGTCGTCGTATTATTGTTTTATGTCATGTTACTTGAGGACAAGCGAACGTTTTAAGTTGAGGGTGTTGATGTGCCGCCAATTTACGGCACTTTCGACTCCTTTTTACTAAGAACAATCGTACGTTTTAAAGCAACCGTTGTCGTTTTTGATGTTTTTATGTTGTATTTTCAGGAAATGGAGACAAACGTGGAAACGGAAGGAAATACGCGAAAAAGAGCGTTCTGGATAAGAGTGACGGCCTGAGTGACGGCCCGTCACACATGTGACGGTCCGTCACAGTGACCGTCAAGTGAAGGCAGTGGACTGCCTAAGGGTGACGGCCCAGGCGACGGTCCGTCAAGCCAGTGACGGTCCGTCAGCCTGGCCGTACACCTGGGCAGTCCGCGACGCGGAATCCGGATGTTTTTGGGATTGGTTTCCTAGACTCCTATAAATACCCTATGTTAGGTTTATTTTATTATTATGCTTTTAAACCTTTCCAATAGTTTTTACATACATTACCCAATAATTTTAGGAGAGTTTTTGAGCGATTCTTGAGAGAGGAAACGCGTTACACACGGTTTCCTTCTCCTCAAGCTTGTTCTTGAATCGTTCTTGGGATCTTGGTTTTTCTTGTTCTTGGATAATTGAAGATTGTTTTCACTATATTGTAAGAATCCATTCTCTTTATTATGAATACAAGTCTCTTCTCTTTTCTTTATAGCATGATTAACTAAACCTTCCACAACTAGGGTTGTGGGAGCCATGGCAAACGTAGCAATATAGATTCCGGGTAGCGTTGGGTTCAATATGTATGTTGTCACGTTGTTAATCATTCGTTATTTAACGTTTTCTAGTGGTTTCAAACATTATAACATGCCTAGGTTTAAATTTGCTTGAGTAAAGAGATTAAAACCGGGAAACTTGATTAACAACAAGGATTCGAGACTACTAACTCTCGTCTTATGATTGATGCTGTAACTAGATTAATCTACTTGATGTTTAGGATTGAAATCTAAAAGCACACCTTTTCAAGTTCGAGAGAATTGAAAAGTAAATTCGTCTATTTTGTTGAGAAATGTTTAGACGATACCATTAATTCAATCACATCGTGACACGCATATAAAAAGAACCCGATTAAGCCTAGAATCAACATTGTTACTAACGCCATGGTAAACACTTCCCTAGTTCATTCTCCTATTGATTATCATTCATACGTTAATTGTTCGTTTTGTTTACGCATTGTTTACACAAAACCCCCCCTATTTACCAGAAACTATTGACGACTAGTCACATACTTCACTAAAGGCTTAATCTTCACCATATTCTCTGTGGGATTCGACCCCAACCTTTGTTGGGTTCTATATTTGACTACGACCGCTTACGCTTCTTTAATTAGAGGTGTAGTTTGGGCTTTATCAAAGGGTATAGAGGTTGATACAGCAAAGATAGAGGTGATTGAAAAATTGCCTCCACCAATTTCCGTGAAGGGTATTCGGAGTTTCTTAGGGCATGCTGGCTTTTATAGGAGGTTTATCAAGGACTTCTCCAAAATTGCAAATCCATTGTGCAAGCTGCTGGAGAAAGAGGTAAAGTTTGATTTTCATAATGCATGTCTGAAGGCATTCGAGTGCCTTAAAGAGAAGTTGGTTACAGCTCATATCATTATTGCTCCTGATTGGTCTCAACCTTTTGAGGTTATGTGCGATGCTAGTAGAGTGGAGCTAGGAGAAGTCCTAGGCCAAAGGCGTGAAAAGATCCTCCATCCCATATACTATGCTAGCAAAGCACTTAACTCAGCTCAAAAGAACTATACAGTGACTGAACAGGAGCTGCTTGCTGTGGTCTTTGCGTTCGAAAAATTCAGATCTTATTTGTTGGGCACCAAGGTGATGGTGCATACTGACCATTCAGCTCTTCGTTATCTTATGGCGGGAACAGGGGAAGGGGTCAGATTTATCCTGACGGCAGCAAGAGTAACAATACAGTTTATAATGCGACAGCAGCAGGTATAGTAAGCAAAATCATACGAAAAGAAACCCTTGGAACATACTACAGCCCTAGGTGGCGAAGAGCCGACATCGAGGTGCCAAACCTTCCCGTCGATGTGAGCTCTTGGGGAAGATCAGCCTGTTATCCCTAGAGTACCTTTTATCCATTGAGCGACGGCCCTTCCACAAGATGGATGCTAAACCTAGGTTGATTAGATGGGTGTTGTTGCTGCAAGAGTTTGAATTCAAAGTCAAAGACCGAAAAGGTACAGAAAATCAGGTGGCAGATCATTTGTCTAGGTTGGAAGAAGAAGCCATGCTGAAGCTGAATGATAGGTTAGAGATTGATGACTGGTTTCCTAACGAACAGGTATTGGCTGCTTCTCAAGATTTGATCCCATGGTTTGCAGACATTGCCAACTACTTGGCAAGCAATTTAGTGCATGATGATATGTCTGTTCACCAAAGGAGGAAATTCATGTCGGGTGTGAAGAAGTACTTTTGGGAAGAGCCATTCATGTTTCGTGTGTGTGCTGATACTATGATCTGGAGATGTGTTCCAGAAGCTGAGATGATGGAGATAGTAGAAGCATGTCATTCATCCCCCGTGAGAGGTCATCATAGTGGTATCCGTACTGCCCATAAGATCCTGCAATGCGGCTATTATTGGCCGACTATTCGTAAAGACTCCCATGAGTTTGCTAAGGCTTGCAGCAGATGTCAGAGGGAAGGAGTCAAATCAAGGAGACATGAGCTTCCTATGAATCCCATCCTTGTGATTGAGCTATTCGATGTTTGGAGAATTGACTTCATGGGTCTGTTCGTGTTGTCTGATGGAAACTGGTATATATTGGTGGTTGTGGACTATGTGTCTAAGTGGGTGGAGGCGGTTGCGCTTCCAAGCAATGAAGGTAAATGTGTCACCGCGTTCTTGAAAAAGAACATCTTCTCAAAGTTCAGTACGCTTAGTGATGGAGGCTCTAACTTTTGCAACAGGTTGTTTCGTGCTTTGCTTGAAAAATATGGAGTGAAACACAGAGTTGCAACCCCTTATCATCCTCAGACAAGTGGGCAAGTGGAAATTTCCAACAGAGAAATCAAGTCAATCCTGTCCAAGACTGTTAATGCTAATAGAAAGGATTGGTTGCGAAAGCTGGATGATGCTTTATGGGCGTACTGGACTGCATACAAGACTCTTATAGGCATGTCACCATATCAGCTTGTGTTTGATAAGGGGTGCCATCTTCTGGTTGAACTAGAGCACAAGGCCATGTGGGCTTTAAAGAAGCTGAACTTGGAGTGGGGTGCAGCATCATTGCAGAGGTTAGGACAGCTGAATGAGTTGGATGAATTCCGTCTGAATGCATATAAAAGTTCATCTCTGTACAAGGAGAAGATGAAGTTGTATCATGACCGGAAGATAGAGAAGAGGGATTTTCAGCCAGGTGACTTGGTCCTGCTTTTCAACTCTAGACTTTGCTTGTTTCCTGGCAAGTTGAAGTCCAAGTGGATTGGACCCTTCAAGGTGGTACAAGTTTTTCCTCATGGGGCTATTGAACTTGAAAATCTTGAGGGAAAATGGTTCAAGGCAAACGGACAGCGGATAAAAGCTTACTTCGGCACAACAGAGGAGATTATGACCATTGAAGCTTGGATCATAGATGAGTTCATCCCACCTAAGGAGCTTGATGAAGTCTGAGTAATCAAGTAGCCTGTGTCGTGCCGCGACATTAAATCAGACACTGCATGGGAGGCAACCCATAAAATTGTACTTTACTTTTTGTTAGTTATAGTTTTAGTGATTGTAGAGTGTTTTGGTAAAGTCTGACTAACTGAAACACTTGCGTTATGCTGCAATGTTAAATCAAGCGCTGCTTGGGAGGCAACCCACGGCTAACGTTTGTTGTCTATATAGATGAGGAGAAGAAGTACACCACTGCAGCAACTACCAGAAATCACGACTTGGTGTACGGACCGTCCTTCGAAAGGACGGGCCATCAACTAAGTCATGGTTCCTGGGCGGAAAATAGGTTTCAGATGAGGAACGGCATATCATCAGGACGGGCCCATGGTTTAAACCACGGTCTATTGATGGAGCCGTCGTCCCTGGCAATTGGTGGGTTTGAAAACAACAAACCACGAGTCTAATAATGGACCGTCTTTCAAATGACGGACCGTCATTTGGACTCGAAGGTCCCAGGTACAGTAACAGCAGCTGGGTTGGCCCAATTTTAAATTTTTAGGACCTGGCCTGGCTGCTACCTACTTCTTCTCTTCTAAGGATAGTAACCGCCATTTTCAAAAAAAGGAAAAGATCAAATTACTCCCTCCTTCACCCCTAATCCAACTCAAACTCCCAAAACTAATCCCCCAAAGCAATTTATCACAAATCTTGCATGCACAAAAGTCGGTCACACTGCACTCCTAACACACGAACAAGACTAGGATCATCAAAGGTAAGTTTTTCTTGTGTCATTCTTGTTATTCAAGCAACACCATCAATAGGGTATTGGTTTAGATCGAACATTTCATTTGGAAACCCTAAATAACTGTGTGATGCATCTGTATGGTGGGGTGTCTTTAATTTTGAATTAATGTGGGAGTATGTTGTTGTGAAAACTGATTTAATACTGTAAAAACGAAGTAGGAGGGGGTCTTGATCATAAAATTTTGTCACCTAGTAATTACGGGTCCATCTACAGACCGTATTCCATCTATACAGACCATAGATTGACTCGTAATCTCACCTTGTGCTTATAATCTCTGAATTCAAACAACGAGTCAACAGGATGGACCGTAGTTCTAAACTATGTCCTATCATTGGACTTGTAATCATTGAAAAGAAAAGGAGTAAATTACTGAAGTCTGAAACTGGAAGACGACTCACAGGACGGACCCGTTGTTCCAAACGACGGACCATTTTTTGAGCCGTCATCCCTGTACTGTAAGCAATGCTAAAATTATTTTTCTTCTGTTTATTTTTGTGATCATGCTTTGTACTAATAAGGTCTACCCCACAGGTACCATGCCTACTAAAATCACACCAAAGAAGACCACAGCCAAACACTCAGAGGCCCTAATCCGAAAATGTAGACAAATCCAAGATGAGGCCACTGAGTCAGAGGAGAGTGGTTAGGAAGAAGTCTATGAGATAGATTTTTACCCGGAGGCCATTTCCAGGACCACGAGGCAGCAAGCTAAGGTCCAATCAAAAACCACTCCTCTTCAGTCTGAAGAGGGAGAGGGTAAGTCTAGTGCAACCCCGGAAGTAAGTGGGTCTGAAGGGTCAGAGTCTGGAGAAGCTTCAGGATCTGGTAGCAAACAAGAAGTGGGGTCAGGATCAAACTCTGAAAGTGCTATCCCAAGGGACAGAGGGGTTGCTAGCAAGTCCGGTGTAGAAGCTCTGACCACTGCAAAATAGCAGGTTGATGATGTTGTTCCCGTAGATCCACCCTCTTTCAGATGCAAGAATACCGGAGTACGGGATCAGGTTCGCTGGGCTATTAAGGGTACATCGAGGCTCTACCATGAGGGTCGGGAACTGAATGACAAAGGGCACTTTCGGCGGATTATTCATGAGGAAGTTGAGATCCGCTCAACTGGTTTAGATCATATGGCGGACGTCAAGGCTTTATGTGAGTTCTGTGCTGCCTACACAGCTACTTTGATGAACAAGTGTGAGAAAGGGAAGAATCCAAAGTCAGAGCCAGCCCTTCAGAGAGTATAGGTTCGGGGGGTACAGGTCAACATCTTAGAACGCACCATCCAACGCTTCATCTATGGCCTAAACTTTGTAGCTCCAGCCTCCCAGCCAGACTTGGATGCCCGAATAGAGCAGGTTAGACAAAAGAAGATACCTTACCATTGGATTGCCTCACTTATCACAGATGGCAATCCATCTTGTTTAACAGCGAGTATACCAAAGATCGTCAAGGCTTCGCTGCGTGTAGCCGGAAAATTTTGGTGGGTGGTGGTCAGACACCGGTTGGTACCAACGATAGTAGACAACACTCTTACTTCTGATCGGGCTATTTTGGTTGTTGTGATCATGTCCCGATATGATATTATTATTGCCTGCATCATTGCGGAAGAGATCAGAGAGCGGGCACTGCAGCTGTCCACCACCACTCCTTTTTCATGCTTAATCACTCAGTTGTGTCAGGTGGCTGAAGTGACCGAGATACCGGGCGTCGATCGGATCGTACATGCTTCCAGCTTTTAGGATATAGCCTTGATTCGAGACACCACCAACCCGGTGGCATGGCCTAGAGCTTA
Source organism: Jaltomata sinuosa (assembly GCA_003996215.1). NCBI lineage: Eukaryota > Viridiplantae > Streptophyta > Magnoliopsida > Solanales > Solanaceae > Jaltomata > Jaltomata sinuosa. The sequence goes on from QJPP01002959.1 coordinate 8,077, forward strand.
TACTACAGCAGCTGACTTTCCCGATCCTAGTGGTGATTTGCCACCAGATGCATTGGTAGTGTTTGATGGGCAGATTAGACCGGCTTATGGACCATCGACATCAGTAGCTGGCCCATCTTCATCAGCTCAGTCTAGGTTGCCAAAGCGGCCTTCCATGTGGAGGAGCAGTTAAAGCGGTTTTCAACTTCGGTGAAATCGCTGATCCGACGTGAGATAGCAGATACCATGGTTCCAGTCCAAAAGTTGATTGATAATCTGAGTGCCAGACTGGATACTATTGAGATCAGGGTAAATAATAGGCTATGGAACTTGACCATACCAGACCTCACAGCCATTCTCACTAAGATTGCAAAGGTCTGGGCTGATATAGATGAGATCTAGAGGAGACAAGTACCAGATATACAGCTACCGCGAGTTGAGACCGCGAACAAGGAGTTTATTGACTTATTGGCACCCTCTCCACCTCGTGAGCCAGTTACAGACCTCGCACCTGCAAGGAAGAGGAAGCAAAAGGACAAGAATGTTGTAGGTGATGATGCCCCACTGAGTCCCAAATCTCAGAATAAGAAAGAGGAAAGAGCTGCGAAGAAGGCAAGAAAAGAGTTAGAGAAAACAAAAAAATTATGCTTGGCAGAGCATCAGATAGAGGTTGATGGCTTGGGCCGAGGTGGCTCAGGGAGTGGTACTGTACCTTCTTTAGACCCTAGTGTAGGAGTGGTTTATGTTGGAGCTGCTCGGGCTGCTGCTACTATTGATGAGAGGACTGCATAGGCAGCCTTGGTTGTTAGAGAGACTACTATAGGGATCGATCCTGAGGTCCCAAAGGACGCGGCACCAGACACCGGCGCTTAGGCGCCACAGGTATGTTATCGCCCCCTATGTCTTGTATTGTTATTAGTGCATTGAGGGTAATGCGCATATCCTTTTGGTAGGGTGGGGGGCAGTATGGGGTGTTCGCAATTTTGATGGGTCTCTTGGTGAAGTCTGAGTAGCCAAGAAAGCCGCATCGTGCCGCGACGTTAAATCAGGCGATGCATGGGAGGCAACCCATGAGGTTACTTACAAGGTACCCGAATCCTTAGGGTTTTCTTGCTTGTGTTCTTTCCCTAAGGATTTTTATTCCTGTTGAATCGGCACGTTTAGTATAGGTTGTATGTAGTAAAAGAAGAAAAGGAACTTAGCGCAGTCTGTGATATGATTTTGAAACTGGATTTTTGATTAAAAATGGAGACCCCCTCCAAGTTTTGTGCGACATAATTGTATCTATACTTGATAGACTAACCGCTATGGATCCGTGCATGACATTAGGATTTAATCGACTTGATGAATGGCTTAAGCTAGAGTATGAACCTGATAGTTAGCATATAATCATTGACTCTGTGCCATGTGTGTGTGAGCTTGATTTGTTTGGTTCTTGCCTTGTGTGCCAATCTAGAACTTGCCCGGTTAGTCTTGCCTAGGTCGTAGGATAGTTGGTTACGAAAGGATCATAGGCCATCTTTTAATTAGTCCACTCTATCCCAAATGACCGACCAAATGATGTAAATACCCTTTTTGATCCCTGATTTTGAGCCTAAAGTGACCCATTTTGTTGTTAGCCTATTCACCTTCCCCGTTTGTTTACGAACCTTTAGTTTGGCCCTGGTCCCTCCCTGGACATGGTGTACATCAACTCAGGCAAATTGCCTAAGTTGAGGGTGGCTACTGTAGAGGTGAGTGAAGAGTAGGGGTATGAAAAGAAAAGGTTAGTAATGAAAAGGAGAAATAACGGGTGCGGCAGGCTTGTTAAAGAAAAGAAAAAGAAAGAAGAAAAAGAAAAGAAAAAGAAAAAAAATAGTTGAGTTTGAACCAAGCCGCACCCGTCACTTGTTGAAAAATAAAAGGGATAAAAGGGAGGAAAGGAATAGAATTGGTCCGATAAGTGGAAGAAAAATAGCGTAGTGTCAAGGAGGGCTTAGTCACTAATTTCCAGATCTACCATACTCGTCCCCAAGCCTACATTACAAGACGAGTAAAGTCCTATAGTGATCCTAACCAAATTACCTGAAAGCTGAGGCCTAGAAAATAAGGGCAATCCTATGGTATTGTGCATGCATTGCTTGAACATCTATTGTAAATGTGAGTGTCTTTGTTCAGTCCCTGAAATCTTGATTATATTATTGTGGGAGTAGGACTTCTTTGTGGTGAGGGCACTAGAGCAACTTTGACTGCTAACTGTTAGTGTAAGTCTCGTATGTGTATGCCACGTCGTCTGTTGATAGTGTAATGTCACCCATGGATCCTCTTGTGTTATCTTGATAGTCAGAACGCATGCACTGGTTTTGTATTGAAAAGGGAGGGGGACACTTGTTATGAGCGAAATTGCTAAATTATATGACTGCCGTAGTTTCTAGTTTTCTTTTGCTATAGCGTCATTGTAGAATTTTTGTTTTTGTGTTGCTTGAGGACAAGCAACGGTCTTAAGTTGAGGGTGTTGATATAGCGTAGAAATACGCCACTTTTGATGCTTAATACTTAGGATTTTCGCAAGTTCTTTAGCATTTTATTTGTGGATTTGATGATTTTGGTTAAGTGTGCAGGCAAATTGGATCCTTGAGCAAAATGTTGGAAACTAAGTAAAAACTGGAAAATTACAGGGAAGACAGGGAAGTTAATAGGCCGTGCTTTCAAACCACGGGCCCGTCCTGTGGACACATAATCCAAACTTTAGAAATGTGCAAGGCAGGAATGATTACACAACTGTGTTGACGGTTCATCCTTTCAAAAGATAGGCCCGTCCTTTTGACACGTCATCTAAAGTCCAGAAGAGGTGCTAAGTGTGGAGGAAAATATGACTCAAAAGATGGTCCGTAATTTTCAAGTAAGGGCCCATCCTGCACGTAAAGAGAGGTTCCGCAGAGTTGAAAATTGGGGGCAAGAATGACGGATTGAAGAACGGACCATACTTCCAAAAGACAGTCCATATCTGTGACTCGTCATCACTGAAGCAGAGAAGGTACCAAAGGAGGCCAAGAAACCACGAGTCCAAGGATGAACCGTCATTCAGAAGGATGACTCGTGGTTCTAACCATCATTCCCTAAGCCAGAAGTCATTGACCAGCAGGACCATGGTTGACCCCAGAAGACCATGGACCGTCGTTCCAAATGATGGACCGTCCTCAGACCCGTAGTCCCTGCCGAGCCCCGTTTCCTAGTTTGTTTAGGACAGGATTTCTTTTTATCTATAAATACTTTCCCTTAGGTTTTATTTTCGGGTGTTCATGAATTATTTCAAGTTACTTTTGGATATTTTGTTACTTTGATTTTGGTATTGATCTCGGACACAAGTTCTTGGTATTGGAATGTTCTTGAGATTGTTCTTCAAGATTCTGGTTTTCTTTATTCTTATTTGTAAGTATCTCTTGATGATTTCTCAAACAAACATTAAATGCATGCTTATGAACATGAGTATCTAAATCCACAACTAGGGTTGTGGGAACCATGAAGGATTAATGAAGTAGGTTAGATATTAGGTAATCTAGGGAGGTGTTTATGCATGTATTGTTCATCCCTTCGCTTTGATTGCTTTTTAACGGTGCACAACGTTAGAACTCGCCTTATCCTTACTTGCCGGACCAAGGAGGTAACGGATGGGAAAAGGGGTGTTAACAATGAGATTTGAGGCTGTCAACCCTCATCTAATAACTTGACCTTATCCGGGAATAGCTAATCTGGGATCAAGGGTAAGGGTTAGTAAAGCGACACACACGGCCGGACCAAGGCGTGTGGTGAAATTCACCTAGTTACTGAACCAAGGAATTAGGTGAACCTAACTTACCGATTCTGCATGTTAAGCACCAAACTAGTTTACCAAGTACAAAAGCCTTACTAAGTTATGATCTCATGGGGAACACTACCCTAGTCACTTCTCTTACTGATAACAACTATTGAAATTAATCTATGTTACTTGTTACTAATCTAAGTTACTGTCATTATTTGTTACTTCAACCCCCCCTCCTTGCGAGAAATAAATGACTGAAAGACAGAGTAAATACTGATTGACCCTAGTCCTACCATATTATCTATGGGATCGACCTCAACCTTTAGTTGGGTTCTATATTTGAACAACGATGGCTTTATACTTCTTTTGGAAGTGTAATTTAGGCGCATAACCATATCATAAGAAGATCATATTTAGCAAAACCCATAAGAATTGGATAAGAACCTTAATTTTAAGATCATGAAACCAAAATTTGAATTAGGGGTTTTGGGCACAAGGGTAAAAGGAACCCATTGTTGATTACCCACAACCTTGATTGAAGATAACCCACTTGAATTGGAAAGACTTAGGAGGCTTGAACCTGGAGCTTGAGACTTGAAGCTTGGAGAAGAATTTTCCTTTTGGGGAAAGAGTGAAGTAATGAGAAGGAACTTAGGCTAATGAGAGTGAAAACCCTACTTGAAATAGCCAAAATGACCTCACTTTGGAGTTAAAAAGATGAGTAATGACTAAAATACCCCTAGGACTTAAATAAGAAATTTCAGGAAAACTGGGTCGCCTCACGGGCCACCCAATGGGCGTCGAGCCCACGATGGACCATCGGCCAAGGCGTCGGATAGCTTATCAGGATTGGGGGGTCTTCTGGAGGGTTCTGATGATGTGGCCCCTTATTTCATGAATTGAAGTTTAACCATTGAAATTTCTACATGCATGAAGATTGATTTTAAGTAAATTGGATTTTTATAGTATGTCCCTTATGGGTTTTCAAGCATGTGCATGCCTAGTTTCTATATTCTATGAAAATCTATGTATTATGAAATTGAACTAGAATCATGCAAAGTTTTACAAGTCATGAAATATGTAAGTTTTCCATGTTATGAAGTATTATGCAAGATAAGACACCCGATGTTCCATCAATGCTCATGAGTTATTTTCTAAACTAAAACTCATGAGTAGTATGACGATCCGGGTTATGAACAAGTTTGGCATCAGATATGTCACATGTATGTAAGCACATGTTATATGTTTTGGGAGTAGTATTTAGCATCGAGTTGAACCGGGTGAGAGTACCCAGGGTCCCAGAACTACGTGCCCCCATAGGTTCTAAGTCCCCTCTGTTGGGCATCAGATTTAGTGATCACGCCACATGTCATGCCTATATACCCTGGCAAGATATATTTGGTCCTTTCGATGGGGCGGATACATCAGACTCCATGTAGCTCAGCATGGTTTATGTCGGTTAAAAGAAACTCCCACATGTTATTTTCAAATTATGAAGTTATATGATTCTATACTATGAAACTTAAGCTTTGTTTTATGTTTTATGTCTTATACCTTGATATTTATTCATGGCCCTTCTTTAAGTAACAAGTTCATTCATAAGCATATTTTTTAAACTATTTTTATCATGATTCATGCATCGCTCACATACTCGGTACATCCTATAGTACTGACGTATATCTTGCGCTGCATCCTTTGATGATGCAGATTCAGGTGTTCCCTTCCAGACACGTGGCTAGAGTTTCCAGGCCACTTTTCTTTCAGCTGTTGGTGAGTCCTCTTAGTTCGAGGACTAGATATGTTTTAGTTATGTGATTTCTTATTTTCGTACTTCGAGTTAGCTAGGGTCTTGTCCTAGCAACTCCTTATGTCATGTAGAGGCTTTTCAGACATAGACAGTGTTCGAGTCTCTTTCGGAATTTTATATTTCCATTCGCCTTGATTACCTATGTATGTGATTCTAGATTTATCTATTATGATTCTGCTTATCTTTGTTATGCTTGAGTATGCTATGACCAAGGGGTTAGCTTGGGGCATTCGCGGTCCCAAGTCCCGTGTTACGTCTAGGGAGTAGCCTCGGGGCGTGACAGTATGGAAGAAGAGAATTCTTATGGATGATATCTTAGCAGGAATGGGAATACCTCTAGCATCCAAGTGTAGATGTTGTAATGGACCCTATGCAAAGTCTATAGATCACACGTTTGTCACTTGTATTAATGCTCAGAAGGTATGGGAATTCTTCGACACTGCAACAAGGATCCCAGGCCCTTTCATTCAGCTCAAATACATAATTAACAGGTAGTGGGAAGCTAATTGAAATAACAAGCTTAGACCTCTGCTTAAAGCTATCCCATATTTTGTTATATGGAAAATATAGAAGAGGAGGAACACTATTGCCCATGGAGGAAGCATGTCTATCCCTAAGGTGTTGTTTGAGGTGAATAATAATGTTTTCCTAATGGCCAAGAGCCATGGCTCAAGGAATTGCCTAAGTAGTGGCCTAGGCTAGTGCAGTTCTTGGAAGGGTATACCCCATATTTTAGTTGAACACCTACATTATGGAAGCTACCTAGCAGGGGACACTACAAGTGTAACACAAATGGAGCTGTGAAACAGGATGGGTCAAGCCCTATTACTTACTGTGTTAGAAATGATAGTCGAGATTTGGTGTTTGCAAAAGCTTCTAGAATAGACTCAGTTCAGAGTCTTCATGTTAAGTCTCTGGCACTTATGGAAGGCTTGATTTACTGCCTACTGCATCAGCTACTTCCATTATAGATAGAGACTGATAGCCTCACTTTGAAGAAAGTCCTGGATGGGATCTGGAATATCCCTTGGACCATCAGTAGTGATGTGAGGGAAATCCAACACATGAGGAATGAAAATGAGATCTCTATTGAATACATCATGAGGGAGGGGAACAAACTGGCAGACCTTTTAACTAACCTAGTTTTTATTTTTGCAGGCACATTAACATTTTCAGATTATCAAGAGTTACCAAGCAATGCAAAACACATATTAGACATGGATAAAGCACAGATTCGTAATCTAAGATTCAAAAGAGTAAAAAATACGAAATGCGCCAATATCACTCATATCAACTCACAGGTATAAACATACAAACCACAGAGAAGGCAAAGAGTCAATGCATTTTAAAACTTGATACTGTTTCTATGGGAGGTTCTCTAACCGACATAGACTATGTGAGCTACATGAAATCCAATGTATACTCCCCATCGAAAGGACCCAATATACCTTGCCAGGGTATAGAGGCATGAATGTGGCGTGATCACAAAATCTGATGCCCAACTGAGGGGACTTAGAACCTACGAGGGCACATAGTTGTGGGACTAAAGGTACTCTCACCTTGTCCAACTCGGTGCTAATACTACTCCCAAAACATATACATATATCTCATAATACTTATGAAATGTATGATGTCAAAATTGTTCGTAACTGAGGTAGACATATCTGGATGCCAAACCTTTTATAAAACATAGGGATATATCTAATATCCAAAAACTATTGAAAAATCATAAGGACATATCTGATGTCATGCAATTCACAAGTCATGAGTCTTAAAGCTTTGCAAAACCATAATTCAAAATATACTTTCCCTCCTAATATCATAGCTTGGAGAATTAGGCATGCAATTTCATGAAAATAGAGGTCATGTTACCCAAACATACCAATTTTACTTGAAGATATGCAAGTTAATGAAATCATGCTAAAATTCACCATCAACATATGGGTTTTTGAAATCAACTAAGGAACTTCAATTAATTCATAGATATGTAATAAGAAATCATGAATTGATGCCTTAAAATAAGACCCATAACTTTTTCCCCAATTTGAGTAAGAACCCTAATTTAGAAATCCATAAATTCAATTTAGAAGATTGAGGTTTTGGGCATAAGGGTTGAAGAAAATCCCTTATTGAATACCCACATACCTTGATTGAAGCTAACCCAACTAAATTTGAAAAGAAGTAGAGGTTTGAACTTCGAGCTTGAGACTTGGAGCTTGAAGAGGTTCTTTTCCCAATTTAGTAGATGAATGAGGTAATGAGAAAGGACTTAGGCTAATAGGTTTAAAAATCATGCTAAGAATGGCCAAAATGACCTCACTTAGGAGTTAAAAGAGTGGGTAATGACTAAAATATCCCTTGGACATAATTAAGAAAAAGCTAGAAAAAATCAAATTTTAGGAATCACGGATGGATTCCATGAGTCGTAGACCAAACCACGGCTCGTGGTTTCCACTCGTGGTTCCTGGCCAAAGAGTCAGGCTACAGAAGGTAGACCATGATTCAATAGGATCACTCATCAACTGGACTATGGCCCATAGACCTGAGCCATAGTTCTAGGCTCACATTCAAGCTGTAGATGAGAAACTATGAGTCAACAGGACGGGACATAGAATGAACTACGATACGTAGACCTGAGTCGTAGTTCCTGGGGAAAGTACTGATCTCTGGTTTAGGTTCCACGAGTTAACAGTATGGTCTGTGGTCCAAACAATGGTCCATAGAATTAACTCGTGGTTCTCAGACCAGAAGTTGAACTGCAGGACTCAAACCACGGTTCCAATCCACGACTCGTGGTTCTAACCACGATCCGTGGTTTGGACCCATAATTCCTGGAAACATAAAAATTTTCAGAGGTTTAAACTTAGAAAGCTGGTTCAATTTCCAGGGTGTTACAATATATCCTCCTTGGGATCATTCGTCCTCAAATAAAGACTAAACAAGAGAAAACTGAAGAGAAAACAGCCCAATCAATCAACAACACAAAAAATCTGAAGAACAAACATGAAAATTGAGCTTGCAATTTAAAACATGACTGAATCAATTTCAAAAACCATGCATGCATACTAAGATCATGAGGGGAACTGATGGAATAGAGTGGAATAGACATGTTAATAAGGAAACCACTACCTCAAGTGGAAACGGGGTCGGAAGGAAAGAGATGAGGGTACTTGTCTTTCATGGCTGATTATGCTTCCCAAGTAGCTCTCTCAACAAGCTGATTTCTCCAAAAGACTTTTACCGAAGCGACTCCTTTGTTCCTCCACCTCCGAACCTAATGATCAAGGATCTCTACAATAACCTCCTCATAGGTGAGACTATCCTTCACACCCATATCCTCCAAAGGAAAAATCAGGGTCGGATCACCAACACACTTCTTCAACAAGGAAATATGGAAAACTGGATGAACCGCTTCTAATTCTGTTGGCAAATCGAACTCATTCGCAACACTACCAACTCTCCTCATAATCTAATAAGGACCTACAAAATGGGGACTAATCTTCCCTTTCTTGCCAAATCTCATCACACCCTTCATGGGCGACACCTTCAGAAAAACCCAATTATCAACCTCAAATTCCAATTCTATTCTCCTCACATCTGCATATGATTTCTGTCAAATCTGAGCGATCTTCAACCTCTCCCTAATAAGTTGAACCTTCTTCATAGTCTCATGAACTGAATCTGGACCGATCAAAACTGCCTCACCTACCTCAAACCAATCGATTAGAGACCTACACCTCCGATTATAAAGTGCCTCATAAGGAGACATCTGGATGCTAAAGTGAAAGCTGTTGTTGTAGGCAAACTCGATAAGAGGTAAATGATCATCCCAATTTCCCTTGAAATCAATTACACAAGCTCTCAACATATCCTCCAAAATTTGAATAGTACGCTCTGCATGGCCATCCGTCTGTGGGTGAAAATTTATGCTAAGATTTACCTGAGTACCAAGACCTCTCTAAAATGATCTCCAAAACTGGGAGGTAAACGGAGTACCTCTATCAGAAATGATGGATAATGGAACACCATGCAATCGGACTATCTCACAGATATAGAGTCTAGCATAATCCTCAGCTGAATCAGTAGTCTTAACAGCCAAGAAATGGGATGACTTAGTCATCCGGTCGATAATCACCCAAATCGAATTGTGTTTCCTTCGAGTACGAGGAAAACCTGTAATGAAGTCCATATTGATTGCTTCCCACTTCCAAGTAGGAAGGTTAATATCCTGAGTCATGCCACCCGGTCACTGATGCTCTACCTTCACTTGCTAACAGTTGGGCCACTTATCCATAAAATTAGCTATGTCTCTCTTCATACCATTCCACCAATAGACTTCGCATAGATCACAGTACATCTTGGTGGCACCAGGGTGAATATAATATCTAGAACTATGAGCCTCAGTCAAAATCTGTTGTCTCAACCCATCTACATCTGGCATACACAATCGACCCTGATAATGAAGCACACCATCTCACCATTGGGAGAAAACCTCAACCCTTTGTTAATGGACTGAACCCTTTAGCTTGAGAAAAATAGGATCACTGTCTTGCTTTGCCTTCACTTCAGCTACCAAAGATGATTCAAAACCATTTTGAACAATAACACCACCTTCTATCGAGTCCATAAGGCGAACACCTAACCGAGAAATCCTATGAACCTCCTTAACCAATTCCTTCTTTCCGTCTTCAACTGAGGACACACTACCCATGGACAATCTACTAAGTGCATCCGCCACAACATTGTCCTTACCCCAATGGTAAAGAACACTCATGTCATAATCCTTAAAAAGCTCAAGTCATCTCCTTTGTCGCAGATTCAATTCCTTTTGAGTGAACACATATTGAAGACTCTTATAATCGGTGAATACATCCACGTGAACACCATACAAGTAGTGTCTCCAAATTTTCAAAGCAAAGACCACGGCTGCTAACTCAAGATCATGAGTAGGGTAGTTCTTCTCATGAGTCTTAATCTGTCTCAAAGAATAAGCAATCACTTTACCATGCCGCATCAACACACTATCCAAACCAATCCTAGAAGTATCACAATACACAACAAAATCATCTAGACCCTCGGGTAGAGCCAAAACTAGAGTTGTGGTCAATCTAGTCTTCAATTCCTGAAAGTTCTTCTCACATAGGTCAAACCACTAAAATTTTACCTTCTTTTGAGTCAACCGAGTCAAAGGGGCAGCAATGGAAGAAAACCCCTCCACAAACCTTCTATAGTAACCCGCCAAACCCAAGAAGCTCCTAATATCAGATGGAGAAGTGGATCTAGGCAAGTTCTTTACTGCCTCAATCTTTTGAGAATTAACTCGAATACCATCTCTAGTCACAATGTGACCCAGAAAAGCAACAGACTACATCTTGAACTCACACTTGCTAAACTTAGCAAATAACTGTCGATCCTTGAGAGTTTTCAACACCACTCTAAAATGGTCCACATGCTCCTTCTCATTCCGAGAATAGATAAGAATATCATCAATAAACACAATCACAAATATATCCAAATACTGCTTGAACACATGGTTCATAAAATCCATAAAAGCTACGGGAGCATTCGTTAGACCAAAAGACATCACAACAAATTCATAATGACCATACTGAGTCCTGGAGGCTGTCTTTAGAATATCACACTCTCGAACACGAAACTGATAATAATCTGATCTAAGGTCGATCTTCGAGAAGAAACTAGCACCATGAAGCTGATTGAACAAGTTATCAATTCTAGGAATGGGATACATATTCTTGATTGTGACCTTGTTCAACTGATAGTAGTCAATACACATTCTGAGGGAACCATCTTTCTTTTGCACGAATAAGACTGGAGCACCCCATGGAGAAATGTTAGGGCTGATGAAACCTTTATCAAGAAGATCCTTCAACTGATCCTTTAACTCTTTAAGTTCTGCGGGAGCCATTCTATAGGGAGGAAAAGAGATAGAATTCGTATCTCGAAGAAGATCTATCCCAAAGTCAATTTCTCGCTCGGGAGGGACTCCGAGTAAATCTTCAGGAAACACTTCTAGGAACTCATTCACAGCAGGAACAGACTAAAGGGTGGGGTTTTGGACTCAGTGTCCAAAACCCAAACTATATGATAAACATAGCCCTTAGAAATTATCTTCCCAGCCTTAAGATAAGATATGAAACGACCCTTAGAAAATGGAGGACTACCCTGCCACTCTAAGATAGGCTCACTTGGAAACTTGAAACTGAGAACTCGAGTACGAAAATCAACCGAGGTATAACAAGAATACAACCAATCAATACCAAGAATAACATCAAAATCAATCATCTCCAAATCTATTAGATCCGCTGAAGTGACTCTATGAAGGACTGAGATAGGGAAATTTTGGTAGATTTTTTTGGCTAGGACTGACTCACCAATGGGAGTAGAAACACAAAAAGGTTCTGAAAGCTATTCAGGACAAATTTCAAATTTCCATGCTACATAAGGGGTCATAAAAGATAAGGAGGCACCGGGGTCTAACAAAGCATACACATCGAAAAAGAAGACTTTCAACATACCAGTAACAACATCTGGTGAACTCTCCTGGTCCTATCGAGAGGACATTGCATAAAGATGGTTTTGGCGCTGACTACCAGAACTAGAAGCAGTGCACTGCTGGGCTGGTCTACCTCCTGGAGCTGTTGGGGAAGACTGAGTCCTGCTATCACCCTGTCCCTTCTTAGCTGAAGGGCAATCTCAAATTCTGTGACCAACCTGACCACATCCAAAACAACCCTCTCTACTGACTAGACACTCACCGAGATGATTCTTTCCAGACTTGGTACAAACAGGGTAGGAAGGCCTCTTTGCACCACTCTCCTGAGAATAAAAGCTCGCACCTCTACCAAACTTATCATGACGAGGCCTGAAGGCCTGAGAAGGAGCACTAGCGGTAGAATGCATAGGTCCTGATGACCTCTTCTGAAAAGAAGGATCGATGCCCGCCCGAAATTCTGATGGTTAAATCTCAAACCCTCAAATCTGGCTCTCTTGTTCTCCTTAGCCATCTCACTAAGCTTGTCTCCCTCTATCTAGTGAGCATGAGTCATAAGTCTGGAGATACTCATGTCACTCAACAGCATAGCAGATTTACACACATTCTTTACCAAATCCGAGACCCCATAGATGTACTTGTTCATCTGATCCTGTGGGTCAGCCACCATAGCAGGAGCATATCTAGAAAGCTGAGTGAACCTCAACCCATACTCCTGAACAGTCATGGATCCCTGTCTCAAGTTCACAAACTCCTCGGCCTTCGCCTGCCTCAACTCTCTCGGGAAAAATTGATCAAGGAAAGCCCTCTCGAAACACTCCCAAGTCATAGGGACCACATCCCTAGCCCTAGCTTCTTTCCATTGTGTGAACCAAATATGAGCTACATCCTTGAGTTGATAGGATGCTAACTCGACACAATCAACACCAACCACTTGCATCACATTAAATATTTTCTTCACTTCATCAATAAAATTTAGTGGATCCTCATTCACTTTCAAACCTCAGAACTCCGGTGGGTTCATACGGATAAAATCACGAACTCGGGTTGCTACCCCACCTTGAGGATAGACGGGAATAGGAGCCGGTTGATTGGCTTGGGCAGCCATAGTTTGGGCTAGCATGTGGATAGCATTCATGAACTCTTCATTCGTGACCTCGAGGGCCGAAACTAGAGGAATAGCATTCCGAGCAGCTCAATGAGGCATAGCACATTGAGGCATAATTTGAAACGTACAAGGAAAGGATTAGAGGGATATTAGAGTTAAGATCTATTACACGATATGATCATGAAAGAAGTGAAGTTTTTCTAAGACATCTCATAGCTTCCCTCTCATAAGTATGGTGCACTTCACACACATGAAAGAGACTCTACTCGATGCGCCTTTCAGACATTCTAGGACTCTTGAAACTGAGGCTCTAATACCAAGTTTATCATGCCCCGAGGCTACACGCTAGATGTAACACGGGACCCCGGTCCACAAGTGTCCCAAGTTAACCCTTGGTCATAGCATAACTCAGATAAATCAATAGATAAGTGGAAGCATAATAGGAAGATCCAAAATCAAATGTATAGATAACCAAATCAAATAGGATTACACATCCAAAAAGGAGACCCGAATACTGTCTATGTCTGAAGATCCTCTAATTGTCATAAAGAGTTGCTCGGACAGGACCCCAGCTAACTCAAGAATCTGAAATGAAAACATAAAGATGGACACTCTATCTCTAGCCCTCGAATAATGAGGACTCACCAAAATCAACTGAATATCTGGCATAGTCTAGCAACGAGTCTGAGGGCAGGTGCCTGAATCTGCATCGTAAAAGGATGCAACACAAAATATGTCAGTATTATAGGATGTACTGAATATGTGAGATAAATAGGAATCTGAGATAAGCATGTTAAATAAACTTGTAAAACTGAAATCATGCTATAAGTGTAAAAGTGAAATGCAAGAGACTCAATGCAATGCTAAAGCAAGTTATACAAATATCATAGTAATCATAATAGTCCTTAAATCTAAAGGCAAAGAGTCAATGCATTTTAAAACCTGATACTATTTCTGTGGGAGATTCTCTAACCGACATAGACCATGTGAGCTACATGGAATCCGATATATATGCCACATCGAAAGGACCCAATATACCTTGCTAGGGTATAAAGGCATGATTGTGGCGTGATCACAAAATCTGATGCCCAACTGAGGGAACCCTAGAACCTACGAGGGCACGTAGTTCTAGGACTAAGGGTACTCTCACCCTGTCCAACTCGGTGCTAATACTACTCCCAAAAATATACATATAGCTCATAAAACTTGTGACATGTCTGATGTCAAAACTGTTCATAACTGAGGTAGACATATCTGGATGCCAAACCTTTCATAAAACATAGGGACATATCTAATATCCAAAAATTGTTGGAAAAGCATAAAGACATATATGACGTCATGCAATTCACAAGTCATGAATCTTAAAGCTTTGCAAAACCATAATTCAAAATATACTTTCCCTCCTAATATCATAGCTTGGAGAATTAGGCATGCAATTTCATGAAAATACAGGTCATGTTACCCAAACATACCAATTTTACTTGAAGACATGCAAGTTAATGAAATCATGCTAAAATTCACCATCAACATATGGGCTTTTGAAATCAACTAAGGAACTTCAATTAATTCATAGATATGTAATAAGAAATCATGAATTGATGCCTTAAAAGAAGACCCATAACTTTTTCCTCAATTTGAGTAAGAACCCTAATTTAGAAATCCATAAATTCAATTTAGAAGATTGGAGTTTTGGGCATAAGGGCGAAGGAAATCCCTTATTGAATACCCGCATACCTTGATTGAAGCTAACCCAACTGAATTTGAAAAAAAGTGGAGGCTTGAACTTAGAGCTTGAGACTTGGAGCTTGAAGAGGTTCTTTTCCCAATTTAATAGATAAATGAGGTAATGAGAAGAGACTTAGGCTAATAGGTTTAGAAATCATGTTAAGAATGGTCAAAACGACCTCACTTAGGAGTTAAAAGGGTGGGTAATGACTGAGGTACCCCTGGGACTTCTTTTTTTTAAGTAAAATTAGCGCATGGCATAATATTTAAAAAACAAAGTCTGTACAAAGATAATCAAAAAAAAGGGGAAAGGCCCACTCCAAAGTGGAGCAGGCCCAATAACAAAAGAAGCAGAACCAACAAAAAGGAAATAGAGTGACTTTCTAAAGGAGCTTAGGACAGACCCTAAGCTCAAGAGACAGTCGCCATTTCCATGCCCAACTTTCCAATTGTCGCTGCATCACCATAGGAGCTGAGATCGCCATGAGTGAAATGCCATGGCAGCTGAGAGATCTTCGTCTACTTTTTTAGGGGGTAAGTCTTCCTCTTCCTTGGTGTTTTTGGAGATTTCTTAGAGCTAAAACTGAATTTATGGGGTAAAGTGTTAGAGATGAGGTCACGTTGTTCTTCCCGCTATGTCATCAGAATAAAAATTGACCGGCAAGATGGTAGCAGCATTGGCCTCATTCAATCTAGTCACTCTACCCCTTAATTTCAAGTTCAGTGCTAATCGTGTCCCTTTGTTGACCATTGTGGAGGAGGAAGGTATTGTTGAGCCGCCGTTAACTGGGTCGTGAATTAGGGAAGGAACAGTTGGACTCCGGGAGCTGATTGTCGACATTTTCCTATTTTTAAAACTCTGGAGGTACGTAGTCTGACCCTCTCTCTTCAATACTCTTTTCCCTAAATCGGAGGAATGAATCCCAGAGGGGATTAATACCACCTCCAAACTCAGAGAGAGAGTGAAAAGAGAGGGTATAACTGATGATGACATACTTGTTGTAGGTTCATAGAGCAGCAAAGGATAATGGAGCATAAAAACATCAAGAAACCTACTTCTAAGCCATGGTTTAATATCAGTAGACACCTTTAATCTCACAAGTGCGGATACTAAACCACTAGGAATGCTTCTGGCTAAGAATAGGTTGATGAAATTGCTATTGTGTTTTTACCACTGTAGGCTACTTGCTAGAAGTATTTGTGAGTGATGATCTGTTAGGAATGAGTCTTTAGAGTTCTTCTGATGTGAGTTGTACCTAGTCTATCAAGATGTAGGATTTTTTTGTCTAGACTAGGAATGTCTTGGATATGTTGAATTGTATAATCACCTGCAAAACCAAAAACAAGGTTAGCAAAAAAATCAGCAAGAGTATTTCCTTCCCGTAGGGAATGTTGTACTCTTACTGACAAGTTCCTTCTTATCCTGTTGATGAGGGCCACTTCCATTACCACACACCAAGGAGGTTTTTACCTACCCTCCAAAATATGCACCATAGTCATAGAATCAGATTCAATAATAATATGATTTAAGCCTTGATCCTGACAGTAAGCTAAACCTTCCCTGATGGCCCTAGCCTCAGCAACCAAATTTGTAGTATCTGCAATCAAGAAACCTTTTGCCACTATAAACTTTTTCATTGAATTCCTTAGGCAAAAATCAGCTGAACTAGGGCCTGGGTTTCCTTTAGAGGCACCATCAGTATTACATTTGATCCAGTTATCTGTTGGTGGAAACCATCTCACAATCCTATAGTCAAACTATGGCCTGTACCTTTCTAAAGCAGCTACCATTTCTGGGCAGGGTTTCCTGAGCCAATTCTCCTTGAATCTGTATTTGATGAAGTTCCCTAAGGTTGTGGTAACATCTCTGATGATTTTAGTGGTAGAGTAAGATCCTCCATGTAGGGTGGTGTTTCTTTTCTTCCAAATAAACAAAATGATGACCAATGGGACTACTTGATAGACAGTTTTTCTCCTTGAATTCCCATCTGCACCCCACCATCTCTTGGCAACTTGTTTTAGAGAATTCTCTAGGGGAAAACCACCTGTAGAGGTATAGTAACTCCATATCCTATTAGCAGTTTATCCCTTTAGTAAAAGGTGTTCTGTGGTTTCTCTTTCTGGATTAGAGCAACAATTACAATTAGGAGAAATATTAGGGTTCCAAGTGTTTAACATATGTGCCATAACAATCTTCCCCTTCCACACTCTCTAAATCAGGACGGAGATTTTGAATGGAATACCTTTGCTCCATATTTGTATGAAATCATCATTAATCTCTTCCCTTTGTCTAATCAACTCCCAAACACTACTAACACTGAAGGAGCCAGTGCTAGTTTTGGTCCACCAAGGCTGGTCATAATTTGTAGTCTTCTGTGCATTACTCATGTGATTTCTGATGTGGTTTACCACATAGTCAGGGACTTCATCCTGCATTCTACTCCATTCCCACCCATCTTCCTATAAGAATTCACCTATCTCCTTCATATTGTGGCAAGTTTTTGTGTCTGAGGGGTGTAGAAACAGGGGGCCCAGGTTAGTCCAGTTATCAAACCAAATGTTTGATGTTCATCCTTTTGGTTTCCACCACAGATGTTGTTCTACTATGTCTCTGTTCTCTAGCATATGTTTCCACACCTGTGATCCTCCCTTTCACTAAACCAGTGATGGGTTATGTTTCTTGCAATATTTGTTCTATAGAAAATGTGACCACAAGCTATTTTGTGTCCTAAATTTCCACCATAGCTTGACATATAATGCCTTAGATACATCAAACAAAGATATGAATCCCAGGCCTCCTTCTTGTTTAGGATGACAAACCTTGGTCCAGGCTGACCAATGTTTGCTCCTACCTGATTCCTTGTTGGTCCAAAAGAATTTGGCAAAGGTCTTGTGTAACTCCTTGATAACACATATAGGTGGCACAATGGCTGAGAGAACATAGAGTGGGACACTTTGTAGGATACTAGAGAGTAGGACTTCCTTACCCCCATATGAGAGCATTTTACCTTTCCAGGCCTGAAGCTTCCCCTTTACTCTATCCATCAAGTCTGTATAATCTTCTTTTCTTTTTTTCTTGTGGGTGATTGGTCACCCCAAATATTTCATTGGGAAGGACCCTCTTGTCATGCCAGTGATCTGTTCAACTTGTCGTGAGACAGTTTCATCCACATTCTGATGAAGGAAGTAGGAGCTCTTCTCTTTTTTTACTTTCTGACCTGATTCTTTCTCATAGGTTCTAAGGGTCTGTATCACTTTATCTAGAGAGTATGTATCAGTAGAGCAAAATATAATGGTGTCATCTGCATAGGCAAGGTGGTTCAGTTGGGGGCTCCATTTAGGCATTCCATATCCTTTAAACTGAGAATCATTAAACAAAGCATTTAGGGCCCTTGACAATACTTCTGCAGATAGAATAAAGAGGGCTGAAGACAAAGAATCTCCCTGTTTCACTCTCCTGGTTGAGTGAAAGAAGCCATATGTTTGCCCATTGAGAAGAACAGAATAGTAGTTGTTGGAAACCAACCTCCAGATCATATCAACAAAAGTATTGGAGAAGCCCATTTTCCTTAACACTTTCATTAGGAAGAACCAGGAGACCCTGTCATAGGCTTTAGACATGTCTAGTTTGATTATAACATTAGAGGGTTGTACTCTCTTGCTAATATCTGTAACCAACTCCTGAGTGAGTAAGACATTCTCTATAATATTTCTTTCCTTGACAAATCCTGACTGGTTTGGAGAGATAAGATTAGGAAGGATGCTCTCTAGTCTGTCATGAATGATTCTGGACAACACCTTATTGATGAAGTTACTCAGACTAATTGGCCTCATATCTGAGAAGGAAGTAACATTATCCTTTTTAGGTATGAGTACCAAGTTTGTGTGAGTAATGGATTTAGGGAGGGAGTTTCCAGCAAAGAAATCTAAGACCATTCTTTCAACATCAGAACCCACTATGTCCCAGCACATTTGGAAGAATTTGCCTGATAAACCATCTGGACATGCTGCACTGTCTCCACTCAAGTTGAAAACTGCAGATTTGATCTCTTCTCTTGAAGGAGGAGCTTCAAGGGCTATATTCTCATCTGAGGTGATCCTTTCTGGGATATGATGAAGAAGGTCAAAGCTTGTAGCATCTCTATCCTGCTTAAACTGATCATGATAAAACTGTACTGCCTCAATAGCAATAGCCTCTTATTCTTCTAACCACTCTCCTCTGGAGTTCTGGATTCTCAGGACCTTTAGTCTCTGTCTTCTTCCTTTTACTAGACTGTGAAAGAATCTAGTATTTATATCTCCATCCATAAACCAATCATATCCTGCCTTCTGTTGCTAGTAATTTTCTTCCAAATGAAGATATTTGTAGTACTCTGCCTTAGCCATTTGCATCACCACTCTGTTCTCACCAGATGAGTCTTCTTCAAACTGAATTTATTTAATTCTGGCAATTTCTTCCCTTTTAATAAGCTGCTGAGATATGTCACCAAAAGTAGCTTTACTCCACAAGGATAGGGCTGTCTTGATCTTCTTAATTTTCCTTTTAAAGTCTAAAAAAGGATTATTAGAGAAATCTAGATCCCAGTGCTGGTTGATCATATTTAAGAACTCCTCATGTTCAGTCCAGAAGTTAAGAAACCTGAAAGGTTTCCTAGTGGATGTATGCCTGTTGTCACAACTCAGTAATAGTGGAGCATGATCTAATCCATTTCTAGCAAGATGATCTACTTCTGAGTGGGGAAACTGCTCCTGAAAGTCTGCATTAATAAGAATTATGTCCAATCTTTCAAAGATGCAGTCATTTCCAGCTCTCCCATTCCACCATGTAAAAGGACTCCATTTGAAGGGTACTTGAGTTAAGTCACAGGATTCAATACAGTTCTTGAAGTCTTCAACATAAACTATAGTAACTGGTAGGCCACCAATCTTTTCCTCCCTATTTAGGACCACATTAAAATCACCTCCTACTAGCCATGGCCCATCTACCTCTATCTGAGTAGAGTAGATGTTATCCCAAATATCCATTCTCAACAGCTTATCACATTTAGCATAGACAATTGTGATCATAATTTTATTAGAGGTGGACTGCTCTGTTAATCTGAATGTCATTTGTTGCTCAGAATTGCTAGTGATATGTACATCATAGCCCTGATTAATAAATACCCATATCTTGCCATTGCTATTGTAAATCACCTAGGGCATCTTTAATCTACATTTATATCTGTTGATGGTTCTTACATGCTGAAAAGGTTCTAGTAATGCCACAAAAGCAAATTTATGGAAGTTGTGCAGCATTTGTACTCTTTGGAATGCTTTTTGTGATTTCACTAACCTGATGTTCCAAATAATTGCTTTCAACATTTAGAGATGTGTTGTGTGACCCCCTTCCTCCTTGGTTGGACCCTGATAGGTTGGGATGTGTCTCCTAGACCTTGTTTTCTCCCTTTTCTAGCTAGTAAAAGATCTGTGAGCACCCTTGGGGATAGGTCTGCAGCTTCCCTTATCTGATCTTGGTGTTGCTGGGATATGTCCTCCTTTTGCTGCTCTCCATTTTCTAATTGTAATCTCACATTGTGGGTAAGAATGTTGTGGAGAGCCTTGTTGGGAGAATCAATTCCTTCCAATTGAGCACTACTCTCATCAATTTAGATAGATATAGGCTGGCAGATTATTGATTTATCTGGTGTCCCTCCCTGTAGGAGTGTTATGTCCATGTTATTTCTTTGATGAACCACCAGTGGTAACTTGGGATCCTCATTCTCTTTTGGTTCTTCCTGCTGAGTGTCATGCTGCAGGTCAAATGATGGGTTTAAAGGTGAGGATCCCTTTTCCACTACTTGAGAATTGTCCTTGATTATTCCTTGATCATCACTGATTGGAAATTTGGTGTTGTAGGTGGAGATCTCGTTGTTGTTGTTGTCTGCCTTGCCTCCCTCCTTTTGTGGGCCAAAAACTTGTGTTATCCACTCCTTGGTGGATTCTGAGAGCTTCTCTAGTTGGTGGTGATCCTGTGGCTTCCCATATGTTGTTGCAGAGTTTGGGGACTTGTTGTTATTAATATCTGCTGTGGATTCTGTAATCTTGTTTGTCTTGGTAGTATCAATTTCTTCTGTGGCTCCTTTAATCTGTGATGGTGTGTTACTCTTGTTGGTTGTAGAATCTGTAAAACCTGTTATTTTTATCTCTTCCTCCCCTAAGGCTGCAAATGAATTAGAAATGTTCACCCCTTTTTCAGTGGATATAGCACTGTCACTGATGACTTTCCATCCTTCCATTCTTTTAGTTCCATGACAAAACGCCTCCTTGTTGGGTTCCATTGTGTGCCCTATTTCTTTTTCTTTGTAACTATAGGTTCCTTGGCTTCCTCATCTACTTTCTTTTCACTCCCCTCCTTGAAATCTGACTCTGTGGCAATGTTAAGTTCAGAATGTAGTACCCTGCATTCTTGTTCAGCATGTCCTTGAATTTTACAATTTTGACAATATTTAGGTAATATGTCATATTGTATCTTCACCTCCTCGATTCTTGATTCCTTAGTGATAGGGTTGGTAATTTCCATCTCCACCACCTTGGGAAAATTAGATAACAAATCAACTTGCACCTTCACCCTAGCACAGCTAGGTCTAGTCTTGTTAATGGTGGTTGTGTCCAGGTGCAAAGGTTTACCCACTGTAGAAGCCAAAGAGAAAAGTGATTCCTTAACAAAATAGGTATGCTTTAGATCCGGGAATGAGATCCATGCCATAGCTTGGGTTGTTTCCTCATTAGCATTGAACTTAGCATCGTAGATCAGTGGTCTCATTGGATATGAGTAGCCGTCCTTCAACTGGATATAGTAGATTGTTTTCGACATCATGTTGATGAAGTCCTCTTTCTTGTTGAGTCTAATAAGTATGTGTCTATTTTGCAGTCTCCTTTCATGTTGCATTGCTTTGAAATTTGAATTCTCAATTCTTCCAGGTCAGGCCACCCATATGAGAATTTTCCAACAACAGCTAGTTGTAGGTTCTCAATTGCATTCATTCTATCCACCTCTTTCTTCGTCCAAGATATTCTCGTGATTCCATTGTTGTAGGTTGGGGGCTTTATCGGTATGGGTTCTACTACTTGGCTGGTGTGTTCCTGTGGTTTTAACAGGTTTGCAAATTGTACTGTAGTGGCGTTAGGCAATTGTGTAGGCTCGTTAGGCAGTGTAGTGGTTTTATTGGGGCTTTTGGGATGGTACAAGTTCGGGAAATGTTCAGCGGATGTAAGAGCGAACTGACCAGCCGGTGGGGGTGGCTAGTCAGTGGCCGGAATGGCCATCAGCGGCGTGGTATCGGAGTAGGGTTTAGGTTTGGTTCATGAGAGAGAAGAGAGCTCAACTTCGAAAATATAACAAATGACTTTTTTTTCCAATTAAGAAAAAGCTGAAAAAAATTGACTTTCAGGAATCACAGATGGATTCCACGAGTCGTAGACCAAACCACGGCTCGTGGTTCCTGGCCACAGAGTCAGGCTGTAGAAGTCAGACCACGAGTCAACAGGACGACTCGTCAACTGGACTACGACCTATAGACCTGAGCCATAGTTCTAGGCTCAGCATTCAAGCTGCAGATGAGGAAATACGAGTCAACAAGACGGGCCGTAGAATGAACTACGGTCCGTAGACTTGAGTCGTAGTTCCTGGGGAAAGTATTGATCTCTGGTTTAGGTTCCACGAATTGACAGTACGGTCTGTGGTCCAAACTACGGTCCGTAGAATCAACTCATGGTTCTCAGACTAGAAGTTGAACTGCAGGAGTCAAACCACGGTTCCATTCCATGACTCGTGGTTCTAACCACGGTCCGTGATTTGGACCCGTAATTCCTGGAAACATGAAAATTTTCAGAGGTTTAAACTTAGAAAGCTGGTTCAATTTCCGGGGTGTTACATTTCTTCTACAATTTCTACTCGTACAAACTTATTTCTTCAGCTTGTAGTGAAGCCTGTTAGTTCTAAAAGTTTTGGATTCTTGCCTTAGGATCGACGCCTAACAGTGGTATTAGCTCTTCAGGAGCTCAACCTGTTGACGAAAATTCAGAGGTAAGACTCGAAGCTAATAAATCTATTCGTGGTTCACTTAGGGAAAGAGGATCAAACATGTAAAAGGACAATCGCAAGCTTTTCCCTCCTTCTCAGCTAGAAGGCGTCTTTGATGAATCGGAGTTCATGACATCTGTGAGATTTTAGGTGTCTAAGTGAATCATTTTCGAGCTTTAAGGAGTGGCAAAGATTGAGCTAGAAAACTTACAGTGGAGTTCCCTTTTCGTCTCAGTCTCCTCTCCGGCGCTCCTTCAATAGCCCCAAAGCTTTCGGCGAGATCTTGATGGTTTCAGGGGTTCCGAGTGAATAACTCTTGACTTTCCCTTTTCTCCTGTTTGTTTATTTCCCTTTTGGTATTTGGTTCCTTTCTTTTTGGGCCTTGTCTTTTTTCATTTCCTTTCCTTTCCGTTGGGTCTAGCCACTTTTGGGCTGATCCATTGTAAATATTGCTTTTTGCTATTTCAATAAATGGCTTCGGCCACCTTTCGATTAAAAAAAAAACTTAAACTTTATCTCTTATTACCTTGGTACTTTATTATTATTTCATAGTAATTCTATTAATTTTAATCTATTTATAAAAATGACGCATTTTAATGTAATATTCTTTTATTTAAATATATTATTTTAGTTATAGCGCGTTGATATGCTTAAGACCAAGAATTTTAAAAATAATTAAAAATTCTTTTTTTCTAAAATTTTATAGTCAGTCAAATCTTGTTCGATAAAATAAAACGGTGGAAGTAATAAATCTAGAAGTGAAACGTAGATATAATTAGTCATTAATAATTTTATTTTAGAGAGCACTTGAAAGAAAGAAAAAAGAGTGGAAAGTCAAAAGTGCTACCGGGTCCATATGTACCCGGATATAATTTGCGTGTCATTTCCGCCGGCTGCAGCAAATCTTTTTCTCGGATAGTCTGTACGAATGATATGGACATTTGTTGACCCGACCCATATATTGTCCCCATTAGCCATTGAATTTCACCCAATTATTAGACTAATTTTTGGGGATTAGGTTTACCGCAATATTATATTGACACTTGGGCTGACAAAAAAGCAGCCTTTATGTGCTTTCATTAGAACGACTGGTCATAGGCATCATTCATATCTGAATTGGGTTTTGACTGATCATTTACAGACCTTCATCTTTTTTTTTCTCAAGAATTAGCTCTTGATTCTAACTTTGTATAATTTTGAACTTAGCAGCATATCTGGGTTTTGACTGATCATTCACAAAGCTTTATTGGTTCTCAGATGGGGTATTGGTTCTTGGAGTAAAGATTCTGACTTTGAATGATTGGTTTGGTGGGGGTTTAAGTTTGTTACATTATGGAAAGCAGTAGAGCAGGACAACTCATTGGGAAGGATATTCATGGTTTCCGCACTCTGCAAGGTATTATCTGTTACTTCGATTTTGCTAGTTTTAGGCAAAAAAAAAATGCATGGTTGTGTACTTGTGACAGAAGAGCAGTTTACTTCAATTTTGGGTCTAACTTTGAATTAGGTACCGAAAAGATTAAGGCAGGAACATGTAAGACTTAATGCTAAGAGTAATTTTACTTTTTAACACGATGGTCAACCTACCACAAACTTCCTTTACCATGAATAGGGACTGACTGACTATGCTCTGGGAACATAAGGGAAGTAATAATATCAACGTTGTGTATGAAAAGTAGTGATATGTCTAAGCACTAGCACCACGAACAAAAAGACATTTTTCAAAGTGCAAGAAATTTGGTTTCCTGGTATTCATTACAATGGTTAATATTTGTCATTCACATTTCTTCAATCTATCCCATAAACAAATGACGCTTGAAGAACTAAACTTATAGCTAACTGATGTTTCTGCTGTTCCTTATTTTAGTTTCATGAGAATCTCTCTGCTTGTGATTAGCCTCGTAATGTATATGATAATACAAGATTAGTTCTTATCAAAGTAACAAGGAGCTCTGGTATGAGGTTGAGGTCTGAGGATCAAGGGCAGAAGAAGATTTGAGTAACTTGGTGGGCTAGTTAAAACATATAAACATGATAAATTATATCTATTTTGGATTTTAGCTTCAGTTTTTCTTTTTAATAAATTGGATTTATATTGACTTCTAAAATGGTCTAGATTATGTTGTGGAAGGATTGGCTGAATGTATATTCATCCAATTCTTTCTTTTTGTCTAATCGTTTGGTCAAGTTCCACAAATCAAACTAACAAAACCTATCATTGTGAAATACTCAGAAATCAGAACAAAGTTTACTTCCTTGGCCACTTTGGTGAATGAAGTATCATCAAGTGTGAAAGTTCTTTTAACAAATTATTAATTAAATAAGAGTGAAGCTAGAATTTCTTTCCTTTCATGATAGTTAGGAAGCCAGATCATCATGGAAACAAAACACGAGTTCCTGAATTCCTGAAAAATGAGAACGAAGTAATGGCAAAAAAAGGTCCCTTGATCTTACAATGATTAGATGGATGTACAAACTCATGGTGTAGAGGCACATTAGTGCTAAGTTCAGATCAGAATTGGCCTCTGACCTTTACACTATTGCTTGTAATTTTCGCTTTTGGTTGACTTACTTTTTTGAATCATCCGTGCTGATTAAAAGTGATATACTCCGTTGCTTGCCCAGACTTGGATATTCCCAGTATAATGGAAGAAGCAAAGATGAGGTGGCTCCGACCAAACGAGATCCATGCGATATTGTGCAACTACAAGTACTTCAACATCTTTGTCAAGCCTGTAAACTTGCCAACAAGTAATGCCTCTCTAAGCATGAATGTGCTGTTATGGTCTTTGGCTTGCATTTTTCTTTTCTGTTTTGTGCATATGAGTGTAATATCAAAGGGAGTGGAACATGACATCAGTACACAGAGTCATACACAGCACTAAACTTAGTGCTTAGGATTGCTTGTGAATCATAACATTTACTTATTAAACCAACAAAAAACTATTTATTT
The DNA here is from genome assembly GCA_003996215.1 of Jaltomata sinuosa. Lineage (NCBI taxonomy): Eukaryota > Viridiplantae > Streptophyta > Magnoliopsida > Solanales > Solanaceae > Jaltomata > Jaltomata sinuosa. The sequence goes on from QJPP01002959.1 coordinate 34,003, forward strand.
ATTAAGAAAAGATCGCTTCATTTCAGTTATTTCATTTTTTGTTCTGCTTTGATATGCTTTGCCTTGAGCCGAGGGTCTTTCAGAAACAACCTCTCTACCTCCCAAGGTAGGGGTAAGGTCTGTGTATACTCTACCCTCCCCAGACCCACTTGTGGGATTACACTGGGTATGTTGTTGTTACTTATTAAAAAAAGGTGTCAGTAAACTGAACTCCTAGGACATGATAGATTCTCTTGATTTATGTTATATTCTCTTGTATCAATACAACAGGTGGCACAATCGTGTTGTTTGATCGTAAGATGCTCAGGAATTTTCGCAAAGACGGTCATAACTGGAAGAAGAAAAAGGATGGGAAAACTGTAAAAGAAGCTCATGAACACTTAAAAGTGAGTGTCAAATGATCCTGAGTGTGTCCATATTTTCCATTATTTTTTGCTACCTTGCTTGTTATTTATCCAATGGACATATGCTCCTCGTTGCAGTGCGGCTATATTTCTGCTTTCTGTTTTTTAGGTTATAGTTGCTGATTGAAATCTCTTTGCGTTCTTTTTTTTTTTACAAGTACAATTGATGTAAATTGAACACCTGAATTTAAGATAATAAGAAAACTCCTCCCCCCCCGCCTCTATACGGCTTAATTGTAGAAATCCCGTACACCACTTACTTTTGCTGAATGTTCTTATGAATTTACTTCTGTACAGCTCTACTTTTGCCTTTCTTGTTCTGTACAGCTCTACTTTTGCTTCTCTACCCACAAAGGTAGGGGTAAGGTCTGTGTACATCCTACCCTCCCCAGACCGCACTTGTGGGATTACATTGGGTATGTAGTTGTTGTTGTACAGCTCTACATTTGTTGCCATCAGTTTGTTCCCCGTGTAAAGCTTAGCAACCTTTGTCAATACAGCTCCCTTAGACTAATTGAGAAAAAATTGTAGCCTATCACATGCTATGGACAAGTGTTTAGTGGCATAAGATAAGGGAGGTAGAGTTAAATGTTTGTACAGGCGAATATTCAGTGTAACACCTCGTGTTGTCATTTGGATTTGGACTCAAGATGCTGACTTACTGAGGCTGATTAATGCATGTAACAGAAGTCATTGAGTGCTTTGAAATACAGGCTCAAGCATAATCGATGGGAGACAATGAAAATATATGAACATTTGAGTCATATTCTCTCCTATAATGCATCACCTTTGATGGGTGAGAGCTTACTGTCACACTAAAACACAGAATCTGAGAAAACTTCTAATTGCACAGTACTTAATCGTGCGACAAGTTTGTCGGTGGTCTGTCAATTATTCATCTACTGAAGCTACATGGCTGGAGGTGGTTATACATGGCACTAGCCATTAAGAAAGCACAAAGAATAAACACATCTATCTGCTGAAATTTCTAGAGCTCATTCAGGAACAAGATAGAATGACCATGATCGATATTGTTGGAGCTAATTTATGCTTTAAGGATTAACAAAAGCTCAATATCACATAACCAAACAATTTTTTGCCAAAAGACTGTGAAACTAAGACCATCACCAGTATATACTGCTATGCTTCTGTTTTCTCGCTACGTCTGAAGATGACTGTAAAAACCTAGCTCGATTTGAAATGACCAAATTCAATTGGCAAATTATCAATCTACATTCATCTAGCTAAGGAGAGTTTCTAGTAATTCTGTTTGCTTTAGGGTGTAGTCATTTTTAAAACTGCCCGTACCTAGTTTTAGTTGGTAATGTCTTGCTAGCTTTCTGCAGAACCTTTGGATAACTCATCTTCCATAATAATCATTTTTCTTATGAATAGTTTATCATTAATTTTAGTTCTTTTCCCTTCTTCCGTTCATAGTATGTTTCTTTTGTCATCCCTACACCAGAACTATCCGTTCACAGCTTGATGCATAAAAGTTGTTATATTTTTGCTCAATGCATGCAATAGAATGTCTCCCCTGAAAAGCAAATATGAACTTTTTGGTTTCAATTTTGTACTCTACCCATCCATGTCTTTGTCCTCTTCTCTATTTGAAATTGAGATGATTTGGTCTCTTCCAGAAGATATGTATCTTCAAGATCTTGAGGTGAAATTTGCAATCTTTTTTGTGCTGGTCAAATTCATTTTGTTTCTTAGTGCAGGTTGGTAATGAAGAACGAATTCATGTATACTATGCACATGGAGAAGATTACCCGACCTTTGTTCGGAGGTGTTACTGGCTACTTGACAAGTATGAAATACATTTTATTGATGATAGCATCGAGCCAATAAGAGGGTTTCCTCTTTGTTTTTTGTTTCAGTTAACTGCAATGATAAATCATTTGATACATTATTCACTTACATGAAACAGCTCGTATCCTTTGAGTTTGATTTTGTCCATTGCTATGCTTGTATCAGGTCTCTGGAACACATAGTCCTTGTTCATTATCGTGAAACTCAGGAGGTATGTTTACTTTATCTTGGTAACTTGTTCAATACACATCACTTATGAGAAAGCGAATTCCTTCGTCAATACGTATCGTATCACCGTGTTCTAGTTTCTCGTTGTCCTCTTTTAGACTTCCTGTGAAAATAACTATCATTCATATAAGCACTTCCATATTTTTGGGATATATACCATTAAGTTCTTTGGTTCTACTATTCATATTTAGAAGAATGTCAAGCTGTCTGGCCATCTGAATAATCTATAGCAAATACTATTACATATACTGACACTGTTATCAAACTGTTTGATCAACACTTCACCTTGTGTCTTTGTTAACTCATTGTTACCATCGAAACACGGTATAGGAATGTTTCTGCATATCTTGGCTTTCTGAGATTCCTAGTGTGATGGGAAGAGATTGGCATCGGTAACTACAGCAGGAACAGTATTCTATGTGGTGTTGTCCCTGATCGCAGGTAGATGTTAGGTGGTTTTCTATGTAGATGATGGTAGGTGTGATGTAGAATATCCTGTGCAGCTGTCCAGTCCATCTACGTTGTCAATGCCTTGCGTAGGTACACCTTTTCTTTCACAGAAGGTTGAAACCTTGAAGTTTGTAACAGAAGGCTGTTCTGTTCCTTCTGCCATCACATGCAGTGAGTGGGAGGACAGGTTTTGTTGGATAGGGAGATGAATCAGTGAAAACATTTTTAGGAGTCCGGAAAATGTTTGCGAATCCTTTCTCTTTTTTTTTTGGTAGTGGGGTGGGGGAGTGAAGAGCGAGCTGGGGACTGATGATGGTGGTATAGTCTTTATGCAGTGGGAATTTTGTACATATTTTTTTCCTTTTTCTTTTTCTATATAATACTGATTTTCAAAAAACAATTCTGTTGTCAAATGTTTACGTCCAAGTTGATAACGCAAGGGGAGGTGACTATGACTTCTTTATCCCAAAAAAAGGAGCAGAAGTGTGACTCCGAACTGATAGTTCTGGTATGATGGTAGTTTATGCAGTTATCTGAGATGGGCTGGTGTGCTCCAATTACCCAATGACAGAGGTTCTTGGTACTGCATCTATGTCAAAATTTCGTGAGATAACACACTAACAAGTCTTGTGCATGTGATTGTAAGCACTACCATGCTTTGGGTATATGAACTGCAATTTTGAATGAGAAAAACTTTGAACTTGGTGATCGGAAAGACCTGTAACATTCTGTGATTGATACGGCTCACTTGGCTTTTCTACCCAGTGTACCATGTTAATGTTGTCACCGTTTGTACTTCCTGGAATTTGTTTGATTGCAAGTCAGGCTGACTTCTGGATGGTGAAGTATAATTTTTTGCTACATCTTTGAGACATTGATTACAAGTTACCAAGATATTCTTTTTCAAAAAGTTACCGAGATATTGATGTTTCGGGTCATGCCTGCTGCCTTTCGTCTTGGTGCCTCTGTTAGCATGGACTCTTTAATCGTGGAGATGGGGAGCAGTAAGAGATGAATTGCTTTCATTAAAGTCATATTATCATAAGCTCTTGACGAGGAAGGATTGAATTTTCTATCCCCAAAATAGAAAAGGAATTTACCTGTACTGGAATAGATCCCTTTTTAAGTAGCTATAAATATATAATGGTTTAATTTAGTTTTTGTCTATGTCTCCTTGCAGACACGGGGCTCCCCAGCAACCTCTGTTGCCAAGGGTTCTCCAGCCACCCCAGTTAATTCTAGTTCCAGTTCAGATCCATCCAACCCATCTGGTTGGGTTTTATCAGAAGAATGTAATTCGGTAGATGAACAGGCGTATGGTGCCAGCCAACATGCTCATTTAGGTACTGCAAAGTGGCTTTCTAAAAATGATATCTTATTGCGATTTTGTTTAATAGATCTCAACTGCCAGAACTGAGCCATCTATGCGTGGAGTTGTAAGCAACATGTTTAATCGTTATGTCTAAATAGTAGCTGACATAGCTGCATAAATAAAGTAACAGAGTATTACTCTTGAAGATGATGGGATATTTGTATTATCAGGAGCTTCTAATTATTTATCATGCAACAAGATAGCGACCTACTTATGCTATTAGATCTCAGATTCTCTGTAATCTTTGAATTTCCTAATAAGTTAAAACCTATTTTCCCCTTCAGAATTGGCTAGATTAAGTCCTGTCTTCTACTGATTGCAGAGCCTAACAGGGATATGACCACCAAAACTCATGAACAGAGACTTCTAGAGATTAATACACTTGACTGGGATGAGCTTTTGGCACCCAACGATCCTAACAAGCTAATGGCAACTCAAGAAGGTACACTGTATTCTAGTAGAATTGGTGCTTGTAGCCTGTGAAAAAGTTATTTGATCATTTACCTAATTCATTGATAAATCATCTTTCCTTTTGTATAACCGTGTACAGTTGGCGGAAGAGCTTCAGTTGGGCAACAGAGTCAATGTGAAGTTAATGGTTTCAGCCTCAATGTAAGCGGTTCTAATATGCAGCTTGCTCATTAGTACAATTCTCCACCATCCGGCTTTTCTCTCTCTCATCTTTTGCTGCTACAAGATTAAATTTAATGAAAATGTGATGCCCTAATTTGTTGTTTAGTTGGTTAGACTATATATTTCTATATATTTCTCGTAGGCAATAAGGAGAGTCCTGAAGGGTAAATTAGCACAACAACTGTGCCTCAGTCCCAAACTAGTTGGGGTCACAATTTGTGTAGTATACCTGTTGATATCTATATAACTGTAACCTTTATCAAAAAAAAAAAAAAAAAAATTGTAAAAGATTCTCTATATTCTTACTGACATATATCTATCAAAGGGTAAATTAGCACCAAAATCAATACTAGTGGGTTAGAATTGAAATAACTTTGGTATGCTAATTATTTTTCAGAAATTGTCAATTTAGTTAATTTGTGTTTAATTTGTTCTCAAACTCTTTTTTTTCTTTTTAAATAACTTCAAATGTCGAAGTCAGTGAGCTATCTTTTCTGCATTCTGCAGATTTTGATATTCCCAAGTAACTTTTACATTACTCCTATGGACACCATGATTAACCTTGTAGTTTAGGATATTTTAAATTTTGGACAGAATTTTTTGTCCCCAAAGTTTCTACAGTTCTATATTAAGTGTGTACTTTTTCGTTGCTCACACCATGAAATGCTCATTATTAAATAGATTCACACACACACATAATGTGTGTATAGGTCACAATGTTGATATGCACGTATCATTCCGTATACCTTTTAAGGATCTTGGTGGCAAAAGCCTTCAGAAAAAAGATTGGCTTTTGCATCGTGTCTTATTGACCTAACCTGTAACTTCTGCTTTAAGTCTATCCTTCCAATTGTCAAGCTCTGCCATGAAATAATTCAAAAAATATTTAATTGGATTCCGTGTAATTATTTTTTTAATTTTCTTTTGTATGACTACTAATAATGGTGATTTGCAGGATGGATCTTTATCTATGTCGAGAGTACCTATATCATCTTTAGAAAGTCTTGTTGGCCAAGTGGCTGGAAGTGATACTGTAAATTTTAATCCTTCAAATGACATGTCCTTCCGTTCCGGGGATGGTCAGATGACTTTAAATTTTCAGAAGAATGAATCTGGAGTAATGACAGTGGGTGCAGGTGACTCTTTTGATAGTCTTAACAAGGATGGTCTCCAAACTCAAGACAGTTTTGGACGGTGGATTAATTACTTCATCAGTGATTCTCCGGGATCTGCAGATGAGCTGATGACTCCTGAATCTTCAGTAACTATTGATCAATCATATGTAATGCAGCAGAAATTCAACATAACAGAAATATCTCCTTCTTGGGCTCTTTCAAGTGAAGAAACAAAGGTTCTTTTATTTCAAAGCCTTGGTACCTTGCTATAATAGTAGCAAATCACAAGAATAAAACCTTCTTCATGATAAGAGAGAAGGAATGTTCCATCCCATATTTTGCTTAAAGAAGTTCTATTTGCATTCATATATGAAGAAAGAAAATTTATCAATCTCGTTGTATTTATGGAATATCAGTACGTCATTAGATATGTCCTGGTTTGACATAACATAACATTTAGGTGACAATCAAGACCTAGCTTGCTATCAAGAAGTAATTAATAAACAAATAAATTGTTCAGCTTTGCATGCTTTTGCTAGTGATTGCTTTTGTGAATTGAGTGTACTTAAGTTATCAGTAGCCAGTTTCTGCATGGAGGTGAGAGTTCCAAGATGTGCACATTCTTTTTTATCTTCGATCTCAACATTTACTATATGTCTTAATCGTTGCAGATCTTAGTGATTGGGCATTTTCCAGGAAGACAATCACAACTGGCAAAGTCAAATTTGTTCTGTGTATGTGCAGATGTTTGTTTTCCTGCAGAATTTGTGCAGTCTGGGGTATATCGTTGTGTACTTTCACCTCAAGCTCCTGGACTGGTAAATCTATATTTGAGTTTTGACGGTAACACACCGATCAGTCAAGTCATGACCTTTGAGTTCCGAGCTCCTTCAGCACATAAATGGACAGCTCCTCTGGAGGACCAGTCTAATTGGGATGAATTTAAAGTTCAAATGAGACTAGCTCATTTGCTCTTCTCTACGTCTAAGAGCCTAAGCATTTTTTCCAGTAAAGTACACCAAAATTCTCTGAAAGATGCAAAGAGATTTGTTCGAAAATGTGCGCACATTACGGATAATTGGGCATATTTGATCAAATCAATTGAAGACAGGAAAGTCCCTTTCATACATGCAAAAGACTGCTTGTTCGAGCTGTCTTTGCAAACCAAATTTCATGAATGGCTGTTGGAAAGAGTTATTGAAGGGTGTAAGACCTCAGAGCGGGATGAGCAAGGTCAAGGAGTTATCCATTTGTGTGCTATCCTAGGTTATACTTGGGCTGTATATCCATTTTCTTGGTCGGGCTTATCAGTGGATTACCGGGACAAGTATGGTTGGACAGCTCTTCACTGGGCTGCGCATTATGGAAGGTAATCCTTAGTGCAGTTGAGGAATTTTGAAATCATTATTATTTCATTGTTTGAAATAGTGTTTTTAAAAGCCAACGGTTTGTCGCTTAAAGCGATGAAGCAATGTGAAGTGAGGGGCTACCGCTTCACAAGTGAAGCCATGTGCTTAACAGAAATGTGCACTTCAAACAATGACGCCCAAAATGGTGATGTGAAGTGAGGGGCTACCGCTTCACAAGTGAAGCCATGTGCTTAACAGAAATGTGCACTTCAAACAATTACGCCCAAAATGATCCATCAGAAAAGCGGTGGTGCTTTCATTCTCAACTTTTGAGGAGTTGGATTAATATTGGCTTTACTATATATTGGATGTTGAAATTAGTTAGTTAATTGCAATTTAATTATTGCAGTACTAAATTCATGTATGTTTAACATAGTTTCATTTCCGTAAATTACGCTTTACTGTAGAAAAAAAGAAGCATGTGTTTTACTTGCTTTTGCTTGCACTTTCACTTTTAAGAACACTGGTTGAAAAAAAAAATCATGGAGCTTCTTCTGTTTTGAGTATATTTTTTTCTCCACCAAATGTCTGAACCACGCGACCCCCTTTCCTCCTTCCTCCCTCATCCCCCAACCAAAAAAAAGGAATTTCTTTTAAGGAAATGAAGACATAACTAGGGAAAATTTATTTTTGAATATTACAAATTTTCCAGCATATTGGTTGCTTACTTTTGGGAGTTTGGATTATCAGGGAGAAAATGGTTGCGACCCTTCTATCTGCTTGTGCAAAACCAAATTTGGTCACAGACCCCAATTCAGAGAACCCTGGTGGATCCACTGCTGCTGATCTTGCATCTAAAAATGGTTTCGAAGGTTTGGGGGCTTATCTTGCGGAGAAGGCTTTAGTTGCACACTTTGAGGATATGACCTTGGCTGGAAATGTTAGTGGTTCACTGCAGACCACTACTGAACCTATAAACCCTGGGAACTTCACAGAGGAGGAGCTGTATCTAAAAGATACTTTGGCAGCTTATCGTACTGCTGCTGATGCCGCTGCACGTATACAGGCTGCATTCAGAGAACATTCATTCAAAGTACAGACCAAAGCTGTTGAGTCTTCAAATCCAGAGATAGAAGCACGTAATATAGTTGCTGCTATGAAGATTCAGCATGCTTTCCGCAATTATGAGTCGCGTAAAAAGCTGGCTGCTGCTGCACGAATCCAATATAGGTTCCGAACTTGGAAAATGCGGAAAGATTTTCTTACCATGCGGCGTCATGCGATCAAAATTCAAGTAAGTTGCCCTTTCTCATAAGTTTGGCTGAATAATTCGAGCCACCTCTTCCATCAAAAAGATCTGAAGTTTAAACTGTTTCTTGTCTGGTTGATCCAAGTTAGTACTGTGTTCCAATTTTCTTTAATTTTCAAATGATTTGCTCACTGAGATGAGGTGGGCATTGTGTTCATGAGTTGACAAAAGAGATTATACCTTGTTATCTCCACATTAATTTCCTCAAATCTTGAATATTGCAATAAACCTGCAAAGGATGCTCTTTCTTTTCAATATGCTACTTGATGCTATTCTATTGATACTGCTCGGTGCTAATACTGTAGACTTCTTTTTTTTTGTGGGGGGGGGGGGGAGGATAAGGTAAATAATTTTATTACGCAGACAGGACAAATTTGGTTGGCAAAAAATAAAAAGACAGGACAAATTTAAATAGTGGAACCAACTCTGGTTTATGTAGGCCGTGTTCCGTGGTTTCCAAGTCCGGAGGCAGTATCGCAAGATAGTTTGGTCTGTTGGGGTGCTTGAAAAGGCAGTTTTGCGATGGCGTATGAAGAGAAAAGGCTTTCGTGGTCTTCAGGTTCAATCTAGTCAACCAGTGGATATCAGGCCTGATGGTGATGTGGAGGAGGACTTCTTCCGAGCCAGTAGGAAACAAGCTGAAGAGCGTGTTGAAAGGTCTGTTGTACGAGTTCAGGCCATGTTTCGTTCAAAGCGAGCACAAGAAGAATATAGGAGGATGAAGTTGGAACATAATAATGCTACAGTAAGGGAACTGTCTTTTTTTTCTTTTTTTCTTTTCGATAAATCGGGGAGACAAACTTCAAGATGTTAATTCATCACTTGGCGTTTACTATATTTGCTGTTTTGCAGCTGGAATACGAAAGGCTTCTCAGTCCTGATTTCCAGATAGGTTAAGAAGATAAGGAACAAGTACTTCCCTGAAATATTTGGAGCTACAATGGTATTATCAGTAACCCAGGCAAACAACCCCCCCTCCAAAAAAAGCATTGTGATATGTCCCCAGCCCCCTCCCACAAACATGATTCCTATAGAACGAAAGACTTGTCTGGTCGTAGCGACCGAGAAAAATAGGTCATGTGTGCTTATTTTGCAAATTAATTTGTACATTGGTAGAGATGTTGTAAATTGGTAGATTGTGTTATCATCTCAGCTTCGACCCTCCAAATGTTTTAGAAAAGCGTGGGTTGGTTGGCACTCGCAGTTACCTTCTAGAGGAGTAAAAGTGACATGTTGTATCTGTGGCTGAGGGAGGTTAAGCTTGCTCTCAGCGAGCGTGTTTTGCCTGACTAAGATGTACAATGTTTGCAGCATTGATTTCATGATATGTAATGATTAGATGCTTTGGCTAGACTATTCTATGATCAAATGGGGTATGGACCGTAAGTGACCAGATAATCGAGCTCATGTGAGCATGACAAACACTTCAATGATAATCATGAACAATGACTTTCGGTTCAATGGCACAATAACTAGTTTTGAACTTGGATCCTTGAATTTTTGCAGGGGAAAGCTATTATAAGACTAATATTACCATAAGTATAAAGATTATCAACTATTTACCACGTTTAGCAGAACTTTACCAATAATAGCAGATTAAGGAAAATGAATCCCTTATTTTCAGCCTTTTTACGTGGAAAATCTGATTATCCCCATAATTATGATATCTATACACTTGTAAGTTGTAACTTTCCCAATTTGAAGTTCATAACCTCTCTAATTTTTTTGATTTTTATATCTAAAACTACCACTCCATAGATGATGCAGACTTTGAAAGTTGTTAATCTCCATATCTTGTAGCTTGTCTATACAAAAAATTCTGCAGACAAATGTCAAAAGGCACCAATCACACAAAGGAAGAGCTTCGATGGAGAACAATGGAGAAGATTTGCTTTCGTTCTTTAACCTTAAAACCAACTTATGGAGAAACTTGAGATCCAACCAACTCAAGAACATTGGCGTAATCCTCGTGGTCTTGGATTTGTTTTGGCATGAACATCAATGGACTTGTCATGTGAAAACCAACAAGATTACCTGATCCAGATGAATTTGGACCTTTAATTACAATAATGTAATCAGATTTAAAGAGATCATTCAGTTATATTATTCATGATATTTATTTGGACTAATCTATATATATATATAGAAAAGACATAAAAACACCCTTAAACTTGTCCGCAAAATTTACTTTAGCTCTTTAACTACACGGACAATTATTTACTCCCCTTAACAACATTTAAATAATTAAATACCACCCTAAAAATATAACACCAGTCTCACAATGGGAAGTGTATTACACACGCGCCACGTCACTGCCAAATCAACGCCACGTCATTGCCACGTCAATATTTTTTTAAAAGAAAGTGACCCACTAATATATATATATATATATATATATATATATATATATATATATATATATAATTATATATATAAAAATAAAAGAAACTAAAAGAAAATCCCCCCAACCACCCGTCTTTCTTCTTCGTCCCCCATCCTCTTCCTCCTTCTCCCCCCCCCCAACCCCCCCTCCCTTCTTCTTCTCCAGACCCACCACCCCCTTTCTTTCTCTACTAATCTCTCGATGAACTCAATTTCCAATTCGTAATTTCTTCGAATTATTCACCCTTCTTTTCAGATTTTGCAGGCATGTTCTAAAGTATAACTTGATTTCTGTTGTGTTGAACAGAAAATGGATTACTTCGGCAACTGTCAAAGCTTTGTTTTTGGCGATTACTCTCCCAAAAATCTATCAGAAAAAGCTCAGTGTCACCGTTCCGGAGAAGTCTTGTTTTACCGGTCCGGTTCAAACGAAAGCTAGAGCCCAAATTTGATCGCTAGGGCCACCCTCAATTTCATTAACCTCTTTGTCTTCTTCCACTACAACTATTTCATTTGTAGAAAATAAATTGGCGACCAGAAAATCGAAGAAGAAGAAGAAGGAGAAACGCCAGGAGGGGTGGGGGTGGGTACTGGGAGTTCAAAGAAGAAAAAAACAGGGGTGGGGGTAGTGAAGAAGATGAAACAAGTGGGTCAGGTTTTTTTTATTCTTTTTATTATATAATATATATTTGTGGGATTATTATTATTATTATTTTAAATAATACGCGCCTTTTATTTTTTTATTTTGTCACGTCAGCATTTAGGGTTGTATTTAATTCACTTGAAAGTTATTATGGGAGGTAAATAATTGCTCGTATGGTTAAAAGGCTAAAGTAAGTTTTGCGGACAAGTTTAAGGGTGTTTTGATGTTTTTTTTCATATATATATATATATAAAGAAGGGTTTTAGATATGGTGATGTGACACCTCTCACAAAGCTTAGTAATCAACACCGGGAAGGGGAATGAGTTATTTCCTCGATGAGATTTTCTCCTTATAAACATAGCCGCTAATTCCCCAAATTTTACATGCTCCCCTATCATAATGGCCGCAATTAGAATAGACCCCTCTTGGGTTATCTTCTTATCATTTTGGGAAGGCAAGAAACGGTTGAGAATAAGATCATACCAAAGATGAGCATCAAAGATCAGGGGCCTCCTTGAAATATCTACCGCCATAGTAGACCAAGGGGGACTTCTTGAGCAATGACGGGGGCTGTCTCCTGATATGTATTTGCTTCAGCCATCAACCTAGCTAGAAGTGCAGGAGTAGGCTTGATTAGATGACCCTAATAGATAGAATTAATGGCAGCAAAGGTAATAGAAAATTTCTTTCCCCAGACGACAATTGTATTTAAGTTAGGGAACTTGTCCTTGTTTCCTTTGTGGCCATTGGAATCTTAGGTGGCTTGATAGTCTCCAAAGAATTCTCGGACTATCTCCTCATAGTATCCCCGGGTACATCCTGGAATGGCTGCCATCCCCAATCAGAAAATTGTAGGTGCATATTGGGTAGCTCACTCCCAACTTCCCCCAGATTAAAACTATGTTCCCCAATGAAAGTTCTATTCTTGTCCCATTTATAGTAGGCGTTCATGCCTTCCACCCTGAAATAGAGCTTTGCTTCTTCAGCAGCAGACATTTGCCTAGGTTGGCTTCCTGTATTTCTCCTGCTAGAAGATATGTTCTGCATCCATAGATTGTGAGCCAAAACATAAACAAAACCAAAGAAGAAGTTAACAAACTACAAAGGATGGAATGCAATGGACTAGAAAAATAAAGTAGGTGAATGTCAGTTTGTGCGAACCACATGCGAAACGCACCAGAGAGAGTGCGCGTCGCATGTGTGATTTGCACCATCAAAAGTGCATGCTAGACCAGGCATCGCCCCTCAGATCAGTGACCTACTTTTTCTTTTAAACATGGTGCGATGCCTCATGTGACTCGCACATCAAGATCTGTGCATCTTATGCGAAATACACAAAGGCAAAATACAACCTCATGACAAATGACAATTTTCCCTTAAGAATGATATCACCCAATCTATCATCGGGCCAAATCATTTGTTCATTGCAAGTGGGTTACTCAGACTTCACCCCAACACATAATTCAAGGCTAAAAATCACTACTAATCAACTTGCATTAAAAACATTAAATTTCTACCAAGTTAACACATAACAATATCATCAATACAACTTAGAATTGGGGACCCAAAATATTTGGATCTCACCCAAAATCAACATGGCAATTCTACTAAGAATTCTTCACAATATGAGTTCCCAACCTTCATAAAATTGAGTATTTAATGTTGGGGAACTTACCACAAGTGAAGATTACGAAGAGAGGAGTGAAAATTAAAGTTTTTTGTTCTTCAACAATGGTGACCCACGAAACCTACCCAGAGAGATGACGACGGTAGGGGTGATGGACTGATGGAGATGGTGGGTGAGAGGAGGAGAAGATTTTGTGGAGGTTTGAGAGATTTAGAGAGAGTTTTGGGAGAAAATTTTGAGAGTTTGAGGGAAAAGATGGTGTAAGAAGAAGACAAAAGCCAGTTTTAAAAAGAAAAAAAAGAAGAGAGGTCGGCCGGGTAATCTCCGGGTCGGGTCGGTCAATGGGTTAGGTTAATTAAAATTCAAACTTACTGCTTATGTGTCGAGACATGCGGTTTGTACCAAACAATGTGCACACCGCATGGCGTATTGTGCATGCCCCCTTTTCTCCCCTGGGTTTGCCCAGGCATCTGTTTCACCATGCGACAGATGTGCAATGCGCACTTGGGCTCGTGCAGTCCGCACAGCCCAGCGCATGTTGGCTCAAATTTTTCATATTTTCTTCAGGCCTTCTACTTTGACATGCGGTGTGTTGTGCGACACACATAATTTGCTTGTGCGGTCTGCACAGTCCACTGCACAACTTTTTTCCCCCTGATTTCCCTTGTTTATATTTACATCCATGACTTCCCTACATACATACCAAAAACAACAAAACAAATTAACCAAAAACAAATAAAGAAACTTGGGTTGCCTCCCAAGCAACGCTTGATTTAATATCGTGGCACGACAATACTACCTCAATCAATCATTCTTTGGGTTGGTGATTGTGTCGCTAGGCAACGTCCCTTTCATCCTCGGTTTCATTTTTCTTGAGAAGTTGTCCATTTGGTCATTAAGATGCTTGATTGAGGATAAGCGGGAGCTCACAGTTTGATGAAGTGTTGAGACCTCACTCTTTAGCTTGCTTACTCCCGTATTTGTGGTGCCCACCTTCTTAATAACCAAGGAAAACATGTCCTCCAACTTGGAATGGCCGGGGTTGCTTGTGCCTGGTTGGTAGAGAGAGTCCGCCTTATTCAGAGGGATAAAGGGATTCGAACTCTTGTGATTGAAATGATCACCATCCTTGTCTCTATCCCACCAATTTACATCTCTTTCTTTGTCTCGAATCCAACCTTGGTTCTCCTCCCTCGGGCAATAATACCCGGGACAAGAATCCGCCAACACAAAACATAGCTTTCCATCAACCACAGTCATGAGCTCATCATCAATAGCTTTAATTTTTGGTGTACTCACAACATTCCCTGTCTTAACACCACCAGCTCCTATTACATGCTTGGCCATCAAATCAATTTGTGTCATCATTTTGGCCATTGTCTCATCACTCTCCTCATCCTTCTTCCTCATTTCATTAACCACGATGGATGAGGGTCCTCCCGAGGTTGGTATATCTGTTTCTCTTGTATGCCTTGCTTGATTGGTCTTTGTCATTCGCTCTAACAAAGTCGAGGTAATGGGAAACTCTAAGTCCATGAAGGTACCACCTCCAAGATTGTCAGCCACCAATTTATTCATAGAGTTCAATGATCGATAGAAGCATTGTAGCAACACATTATTTGACAACTCATGATTTGGACACAAGAGAAGCTTCTTTTTTAATCTTAGCCAAACTTCATGAAGAGGCTCATACAAAGTTGCCCAAAATTGGTGATCTCATCTCTTAACTGCATCATTCGAGATGAAGGAAAGAATCTCGATGTAAATGCCTCAACCAACTCGGCCCAAGATGTCATAGAGTCATCCAGCAACTCTTTCAACTACGTCCTTCCCTAATCAAGGATAAGGGAAATACGCATAATCGGATGGACTCTTGGGAGATATGTTGAAAGATGAACGATTGGCGAATCTCCACAAAATTTTGAATATGCCAGTTGGCATGTTCATGTGTTGCCCCACCAAATAGGCCCTTCATTTAGATTAAGTGGAGCATGGTGCAAGTCACATGAAATATAGTGTTTCCCACCGTAGGGGGTAGGTGGATTGCACCTACACCCACTTGTATCATAGGCTCAGCCTCGTCGGCCTCTATGAAGCCGTCAACGCTCTCGTTGTCATCGGCCTTGTTCATAGACTAGCCTGTTCAATCAACCACAAGCAATAAACAAAAGTAAAATAAGCAAGCACTCTTAAATTGATTTCAAAATAACAATAAAAAATAGATAACAACTCAAGTCCCTGGAAACAACGCCATTTTTTATGAACGCTCAAATCGTGCTCTCCAAAGTTAGAGGCCACGGGGATCATACATCAAAATAAAATTTATAATCCCAATGAGTGTCGGGGTCATACCCAAGGGACTTGGAGTAGCTAAATAGATATTTTATCGAATTGAGTTCAAAGCGAGAGTAAATGCTCAAAATATAAAGTAAAAGGATGGGGGAATTGGGATGTTTTCACTATAATCACAATTCAATTAAAAAACAATAAAATGAAAGCGGGTGTACCAAGTTGACTAGACGACTAGGGATGCATATCCGATAGGGCATTAGTTATGGGATATAGTGATTATCAATTCATATTTATTCTTGCTTAGTGACATAAGTAGCATTGTTCATGGGAAAGAATTGCCTATCTCTCGATCAAAAATCTTATATCCGATGATCTCGATTAGAGCATCATTCGTTTGATCAATAAACAACCAATCTAAGCTTGGGGAGGTCACACTATCTCTATCTTAGACGCTTGAATGGGTGATTCCATAGATAAGAGCTATCTCTAGCCTCAAACCTGTGTGGAATCTCAAGTTCCCACTAGTAATTTCACATCTGAAACCATGAAATCCTTTCTCAAGCAATCACATAGTCAAGTAATGAAAATTAATGTTTGCAACCACCAATTTTAGGATTAAAACTTGGTGAAATTACTATATCCATGTAAATTAAGCAATTATAAGCAAGAATAAATAACACCCACACCCATTTGTTAAGTATCCATCATCAATACACCCCTAGACAAGATAATTTTAGCCACTCATAGAAAGAGAGAAAGAGATACCCGCTGGGTAATTCAAAATCTCTTCCATCAGAGCTGAATCTCAAGTTCTAGATTCAATTTGAGCATACAAGTGTTAACCAAGAGAATTAGATTGAAACTCTCTTCTCAATGGAGGTGAAAAACTTAGTCTCAAAGCAAAGAGCTCTTCAGAATATTTAGGACTGAAGAAAGGTATTTACAATTGTGCCTAAATAGGCCTTTTATAGTTTCCCAAAACGTCACTAAAAATTAGGACAATAATGCCCTTTGAAAGGTGTGCAGTTCAATATGCGGTTCGCACATTGTGATGGGCGCGTCACACATTGCTTTCAGTTGAACCAGTGACTTCAGCTATCTTTGGGAGCTCGGTGCAAAGGGGCTGCAGTTCGCACCTTGAGATGTGCGCATCGTACAATGACCACACCCCTTAACAGCTTCTTTAGTGACTTTTGTAGCTTCATGCAGAGAAGGTGCGGTTCATACCTCGGCTTGTGCGTGTCACACAGCCACCACATTTTCAGTCAGAATCTTCATCTTTTCCGAACACTTCACACTTCACTCCTTTTGAGATCTTTTTGGGTCCATTTTCCTGTTTATCATCATCTATCAAAAGTAGCTGCATACACATCAATAAAGACCATAAGAAGCTCTAAATCTATTCAAAAGGTAGCAATAATTCATGGATATAGGCTCAATAAAAGATAGGTTGATCAATTGATCAAATAAAAGATAGTTTGATTAATTGATCAATGGCTTTCAGCTTGCTCTCATCAAGCTAGGATAACAAGGGGGACTTGGGAAATGGATTTCAACTCACAAGATATGCACCCAGTTGACACATAGGTAGTCTTGGTTGAAAATATGCCTAACCGTCTTTTGACCAATCGATCATATATCTCGTGTGTTATCTCAAACACCATGAGTAAGCAATAAATCAACCAAATAACTTGGGTGAGTTGGGTTATATCTAACTCCAACTCTTAGATGGGAGTTTTCGGCAACCAAACTATCTCTAGCCTTGGTCTAGAGTGGAAATCCCAAATCCCTACTATTGAATCTTCCCGAATTTACGGAAATTCTCTCTTAAGAAACAACCCAAATTAGAAAGCTAAGTCAATGTTTGCAACCATTTACTATAAATTCAAGCATGGAGGATTCAATAGACCCAAATAATTAAAGAAGAGCAAAATCTATATATGAATTCAATACCCAAACAAGTATTATCTCTAATATAAACCCAAATCTCAATTCAATAATTACATCAATAAAATAGCAATTAAGAACAAGAGTTGAAGAATCGAAACTAAGGATTTTACAATAAAGAGCATACAAATCTTCAGTCCTATGGTGTTGGTTGATGAACTTTCTCTCCAAGCTTGCCAAAAGTTGTGAGAATAGCCAAAGATATCTTCCTAATCGGCTGAGAAGAGTTTTATATCAATTGGGGTTTCCGAAAGTAGGAATTTCCAAATCTGTCCTGCACCTGATGACGACTTTATCGCAGCCGCGTGATCATGCTTCACAATTGCGAGGTTCTGTGTTTTCTCTCCATATGGTCGCATGGTCTCAACCTCACAATCGAGTAGTTCTGACTTCTTCCTCCACTTGGTCGCGTGGCTTCACTTTTTGGTCGCGTAGTTTTAGCTTTCTCCTTGTGCATCACGGTCGCGTGATTTACTCTCACGATAGCGATGAGTAACTTGGTGTCAGTGATCATCAGCTCTTTTTAGCTCCCATTTGACTTGTTTTCACTCGAATCTTTCCCAAACACTTCTAAAACATAGAAACCTATAAAATAATAGAAATTCAAGTCAAATTGCACTATTTATCCACTTTATACTAGCAAAGGTATAAGATTAGAAGCTAAATAAGTATGTAGAATACCAACTTATCAAACCTCCAAACTTGAACTATTGCTTGTCCTCAAGTAACCGAAAAAATTATATTTCAAGAGGTACACAAACACAAGTTCAAGGACATCACTTCAAGCCAAGGAAAACCCATTTTAATCACCAAGTATGACTTCAGTTGGTACTAACGTTGAGTCAATCACAAGATAACTTACTCGAAGCACTCCCCTCATTTCAAAACACAATTCAATGATGCAATGGCACAATAAGAACAAGCAAGTGAAAACAACCAGTCCTCGAGATGTGACTCAAACTACTAGTTTATCAAAACATGCTCATTTGACTCATTTCAGAGTTTATCAATGTCACCAACTATCCTAATTCGCATGTCCTCACAAGAACTGAAGTCCCAAAAACACATTATGTAAAAAAAGAATCACAAGGGACAAATACAAACACTCACACTCACAAAGAAGTTCAAGTGCACAAACGTTGAACCATAGGCTTTCCCCTCATGTGAATCGCCACTAATGTAAGGTAGCCAAGCTCGGAATCACAAAGGACTTGCGGGTTACGATGTTAGCTAGGGCTAAGGTAAGGATCTCATTTGGTTCAAGTGACTACACCACCCTAATGCTCTTTGTTCTCATTTCGAACACCACTCACATTTTCAATTTCAACTTCACCTCATTTCTCCCTCACACAACCCAAGATTCTCCTTTTTAACTCATAATCATTAAACTCCTTATATCACCTTCACTTGGTAGCACCTATTTTTGCTTTTCATTTTTCTCATTGGTGAACTTTTGGAGTAATTTTCAATTCTTATTTAAGGTGCTAGCTTGCACTTGAAGTGCACTTATTTTCTTCTCCTTATTTGATCACATGCACCCCCAAACTTAGGTATTTGCCTATGTTATCTTTTGTTTTCCCCCCAAACTTAGTCTTTTAGCCTACATTTCATTTTCAAGCAATTAGGGAGGATGGGTGCCAAAATAGAGGTTCCAAAAAGGTCAAGGTGTTAACAAGGTGCCAAAGAACGGTCACAAGCTCAAAAGAGGTTCACTAGGATTTGATGTCATGGGAAGTCATTTGGGTGAAATGGATATCAAAAAGGGCCTAAGATCATTTTCTAAGCTTGGTTACACCTAGAATTTTGCCTTGAATTACATTTGGGGCAAGTTCTAGATGACACACATACCCGAGAATTATCCAACTAAACCTCACCACACATGACATGTGAATATTTCAAGAAGGATCAATTTTAACTTCCTAAATGAGAACCAAGAGGAGCCATTCTATATTATCACCGCTAATGAGCTAAGAGTCACAAAAAGATTTAAAGGGTTGTCACAATATTAATCTTTGCCATGCACTTTTCACAATTTTTTTGGAAGGGTATGCCTATTTCACTTAACATGCAAGACTACTTCATTAGTACCAAACAAGTCAATCACAATGAAAAACCTCAAAAGACGATAATTTAACCTTAAGAATGACGTCACTCAGTCTATCATTGGGCCAATTCATCTATCTAAATTGGTATGGCTCCACAAAGTGGATCAACCCAACCATCACAATTAACAGGAACATGCAATTTTCACATGCCAAAGTGTGGGTCACACGTGCAACGCACATGCCAATAGTGGGCATGTGCGAAGCTCGTGTGGTTCGCACATCAACATGTGCAATTCTGTGTTTCCAGCTCTGACAAGATCTATCTAGCCTAATGGGTACTCAGACTTCCCTTGGCTCCATAACATCCAACACACTTACTATAACAAGAAAAATAAAGAAGCTACAAGAAAATAAATTAGCAACCTAAACCATCAATTCTGCGCATCCAAGAAGAGAAAATAAAGATCATACCTGCGACATTGCAAAAATGCTACCGAATTGAAGTTGATGGTAGATTGTATTCTTGCCTTAGGAGAGAAAATAAATGTAACGGCCGAGTCCGTCGTTATGGGTAGACTAATCATTCCATGTTTTAGAGTTAGAAAACTCTGGTTTTGAAAGTTTGAAATTCTGGGCTAGGCTAGCCTCGGCTAGTTTTGGAGCAAGGTAGAGTCTAGGGAAATCTGGGTAAAAATAGGTTTAGGTGTCCTCGATTGAGCTAGTGTTCCACGTAGCCAAGATATAAAGGAGTCTGGGGGACTTTTTGGAATCGCATTTGACGTGAAAGAGTTGTTTTGAGATGTCGGGGGAATCAAGTGTGTTGTGAAATGGCCAAAATTGGCAGATTTACAGGCTTTTCGCCCGTGATGAGCACTGTCACACGCGATAGAGGCCACCTCTATAGTGGTAGAAATTACTGCTATAGTGGCGGTCAAGGGGCAGTCAACTTACTTAAGACCGCTATAGTGTCAGATGACCACTATAGCAGGACCTCTATAGCGTAGCGGGGACCTCTATAGTGGGACGATGAGTTTTTAATGCAGAAACAACTCTCAAAACATTAGAATTTCACAAGTTTATTTTGGGAGAAGGTTTAGGCAAATTAAGGCAATTTTCTTCATTCCTCTGCCAAAAATCGTTCCTAAGGTAAGGTTTTTGGTCCCCACACTTTGTAATACATTTCCTATGCGGTAGAATTGCTAGAAGGGAAATTGGGGAAGGTTTAGAATGACCTAGGGATAATGGAATTTGGGGAAGAAGGGAGTTCCAAATATGTATGTTCTTGGGTGTTGATTTAAGTATGTTAAAATGATAATAGGCTGTTTAATTTCCTGTTTTGTCCATAAAAAAATTATAAGACTAGGAGAATTAATGGTGGAAAAGCCCGGGAAAAGGGTGGAATGATCATGGGTGGCCTGGGGTTTGGGGATTTGGTATAATCCGGGTAATGTATAGGCCTGTATGTTAATTGTATGCATTATGTGTTATTTTTAGACCAAGAACGCGAGAGGAATCTGGAACACGGGAAAGCTTGGGTTGAATAGAGCTTGGAACATTCGAGGTAGGTGATGGCTTTCATATTTCTACAAATGTGTATATTCATTGTACTCGTTGTCTAGGTAATTGTGTGCATTACATTAATTAGGAGAATTGTGTGGAATGTCTAAGTTCGGTTTACAGTCTATGTTTGAATGGTTTTTACTTGTTGGCTTTACAATGGGCGTGCATTCATTCTATTGACTGTTGTTGTTGACATTTGGTTGGCTTTGTTACCATGCCTTGCACAGGTATAACACATGGTTGGCATGGGTACCACGCCTGGCCGGGTATAACATTCGATTGGCATGGGTACCACGCCTGGTACGGGTTTACTCTATTACATCTTGCATCATGTCATTGACTAATGTATTGCATTGGTTGATATTGGTTCCGTGAGGGGACCGGGTTGTTTTACTGAATGTGATGCTTGATAGTGTTTCCGTGATTGGACCGGATTGTTATTGAAAAGTGCTATTGATTAGTGGTCCTTGAGTGGCCGGGAATAGTTGTATGACTGTTGAGTTGGTCTTGGTTTAGGCCGGGTAAATCGCTACTTGTGGTATTGTCTAGAGGGAATTCTAGGGTGTGTCCGGGCTAGACGGTAAGGTGTGATTATGGTTTTTCTTATCGGTGGATTAGAACTATAAGAGATGGATTCATGCGGTAACAAGCTAGGTAGAGACCTTTAGTCTAGAGATGCCTGTGATATTGTTGCATGTTTGCCATACTTGTTACTGAATTTTGCGTACTATTTATATACTATTTTCTTGAATACTGGCTGATGATTCTACCAGTACACAGTGGTGGTGTACTGATACTCCACTTGTCTTTCTTTTGGTGAGTATAGGAAATCTTCTAGCGGCTGAGATGAGACCTCAGATTTAGCACCGACGTTTCCTATCTTCAAGGGTGAGCTATCGATTCGAGCTACCTTAGGATTATCATTAGAGTTTTAGTCTATTTGTTCAGAATTAAAAACTATTTCTTATTTTGTTGGGGTTGCATCCCCATACTCTAGATTTGGTATTGATGTTTGGTACAATGACTTTCAGTTCCTAGGTGTGGTTTTCCGCAGATTATTAATGATGATAAGTTTTTGAGTAGTTGATCTTATTTTCATTGCTAGTTTACATTTATGCATTGCTGGTTTTAGGCTGTTAGACTAGGAAAAGAGTAGGACTCTATTGGTTTGCTCATCTGGGGTTGGGTGGGTGCCACTCACGACGGGTTGGGTCATGAAAAAGATGGTATCAGACCCTAGGTTCGTTGATCTCATTATACCAAACAGGTCTAGTAGAGTCTTGCAGAATGGTGCGGAGACGTCTGTACTTTTCTTCGAGAGGTTACAAGGCTTTAGGAAAAATTATCTCTTCTTCTTTCCTTTGTGTTATAACTCAATTCCAATTGGTATTTGGTGATACAAATTGGTATCTAACTTCATTCACTTTTCTGTCCGCAGATGGTTACTACAAGGAATAATTGAGCAAGGCCAGGGGTCCCAGCAGTGGGCTCGGCTATTTGCGTCAGAAGTAAGGGAAGGGGCTGGGGACGAGCTGGAGCCGCACCCGCCAGGGGTGGAGCTCGAGCTACTGCTGCTGCACGTGAGGTAACCTTTCCCCCCACCTCAGGATTATGTGGCTAAGGATGTGGAAGAAGTAGTGGTAGAGGATGGAGGAGCTCAGGAGGATGCAGCACTGGTTGGGGGTGCAGGCATTCCTGTTATGACACTGAAAGCTTTCAGGCAGACGTGGGATATTCTGAGTGGGTTGGTTGGTGCTGGATCTATACCCACAACTTATGCAAATTAGGCCTTGGATACTCAACCAGCGGTTACTACTACAGCGCCAAGGATGGATGCAGCTTCAGGCACAAATGATCTTTTCAGGCCAGTGTTAGGCCCAGTGATGATAGGCAATGAGCATGAGATGTTGACTAAGTTCCTTAAGCTGAAACCTCCGATGTTTTAGGGTACAGACAAGGAGGATGCTTATGAGTTCATCCTGGATTTCCAAGAGAGGTTGCATAAATTGGGTATTGTACGTCAGCATGGGGTGGAGTTTATCAGTTTTCAGCTGCAGGGTGATGCCAAGCAGTGGTGGAGGTCTCATGTTGAGTGTCAATCATCTATCTTACCTCCACTTACTTGGGAGCAGTTCCATGCCTTGTTCCTAGAGAAGTATGTTCCCCGTACTTTGAGGGATCAGAAAAAGGATGAGTTTCTGAACTTGGAGCAGGGTGGCATGTCGGTCTCAGCTTATGAGGCTAAATTTCATATGGTGTCTCATTTTGCTACACAGAACTTTTGGGTTCCAAGGAGGAACGGGTCCGGTTGTTTGTCAAGGGTCTGAATAGTGATCTGTAGGTACTATCAGTGCATATGACTTCTTCAGGGAAGAGTTTTAATGATGTGGTGGACTATGTGAAGAATATTGAGGAAGTTAGGCATGCGGGGCAGGCTAAGGCTTTAGCCAAAAGCCCCAGAATAAGGGAAATTTTGGTGGTTCATACTCCAGGGGCCAGCATCAGCAGGCTTACTCGGCCCATCTTATTCAGTCAGCTCTGCCAGCTACTACAGGTGGTCGTCAGGGAGCTCAGTCTTCATCTCCTAGAGGCCAGGGGGCATCTTATACATCAGCTAGTAGGCTTACTATGGACCGTGGTTGCTTCTATTATGGTGATTTGGTCTACTTTAAGAGGGAGTGTCCACATAGGCAGACAAATAATCAGGGTCAGCAGCAAACTAGAGCAGTGGTTCCGGCAGGCAGAGGTGGCAATGCTAGGGGTCTTGCACATGGTGGGCGAGGTAATTTCCAAAGAGGCCGGGGATACCGAGGGAATAGCGGTAGGCATGGGTGCGACGTAGCCAGTCTGGGAGGTTGCCCGGATTAATAATCAGGCACATTGCTATGCTTTTCCAGGAAGGACTGAGGCAGAAGCCTCAGATGCGGTGATCACAGGTACTATTCTTGTCTGTGATAAAATAGTCTGAGTATTAATTGATCCAGGATCTACATATTCTTATGTGTCTGTTAGTTTTGCATTGGGTATGAATTTGAATTGCGATATCCTTGATTCCCCTATCCATGTATCTACCCCAGTTGGAGAGTCGGTGATTGTGACTCATGTGTATCGTGACTTTTCTGTGTTATTTGTGGGGCTACGTAATTGGGTAGATTTAGTAATTCTGGATATGGCTGATTTTGATATTATCTTGGGTATCACTTGGCTATCACCTTATCATGTTGTGTTGAACTGTAACACCAAAACTGTGACTCTAGAAATTCTGGGTAAGGATAGATTAGAGTGGGAGGGTGTATACAAGCCTAAGCCAATTAAGATAATATCATTTGTTCGGGCTAGGAAGCTAGTGGGAAGGGGGTGTCTAGCCTTTTTGGCTTATCTCCGGGATGATAGTGTGGAGTCCCTTTCTATTGAGTCAGTTCTGGTGGTGTCCGAATTTGTAGAGGTATTTCCAGTGGATTTGCCTGGTATGCCTCTGAACAGGGATATAGATTTTTGTATTAATTTGGAGCCAAACACTTGTCCCATCTCTATTCCTCCGTATAGAATGGTTCCTGCAGAGTTAAGGGAACTTAAGACTCAGCTGCAGGAACCCCTAGATAAGGGATTTATACGTCCCAGTGCTTCACCTTGGGGGGAACTAGTTTTATTTGTGAAAAAGAAGGATGGTAGTATGCGGATGTGCATAGACTACAGACAGTTGAACAAGGTGACCATCCAGAATAAGTATCCTTTACCACGGATAGATAATTTGTTTGACCAGCTTCAGGGTGCATCGGTGTTTCTGAAAATTGACTTGAGGTTGGGGTACCATCAGTTGAAAATTAGGCCTGAGGATATTCTGAAAACTAATTTTCAGACTCGGTATGGACATTACGAGTTTCTAGTAATGGCGTTTGGTTTGACCATGTGCCGGTAGCATTCATGAGTTTGATGAATAGGGTGTTTAAGTCCTACTTTGATTCTTTTGTGATCGTGTTCATTGACGATACTTTGATCTACTCTAAGAGTAGGGAGGAGCATGCTAATCATCTTCGCATTGTGCTGGACATCTTGAGGCACCAAAATCTTTATGCAAAATTAACTAAGTGTGAGTTTTGGTTGACTTCTGTGGCATTTTTGGGGCATGTGGTGTCAGATAAGAGGGTGATGGTGGATCCCCAGAAAATTGAGGCAGTTAAGAGTTGGGTCCGGCCTAGCTCTGTGACAGAGGTGAGAAGTTTTATTGGACTCGCGGGGTACTACTGGAGGTTTTTGAAGTACTTTGCTTCTATTTCTACTCACTTGACCAAGCTGACACAGAAGGAGGTACCATTTGCGTGGTCTGACAAGTGCGAGGAGAGCTTTCAAAGCTCAAGACACTTTGACCACAACTCCTATATTGTCCTTGCCGATTGAAGGTAAAGACTTTATTGTTTATTGTGATGCTTCACATTCTAGTTTGGGTGTTGTGTTGATACATGATAGGAATGTGATAGCCTATGTATCCAGGCAGTTGAAGGTGCATGAGAGGAACTACCCAACTCACGATTAAGAGTTGGAAGTGGTGGTTTTTTCTTTGAAAATTTGGAGACACTACCTTTATGGTGTCAAGTGTGAAGTATTCACAAATCATCGTAGTCTGCAGCACATTTTTACTCAGAAGGATTTGAATTTGAGGCAAAGAAGGTGGATGGAGTTATTGAAAGATTATGATGTGACCATTCAGTACTATCCGGGTAAGGCTTGTGTGGTGGCAGACACATTGAGCTGGAAAACTATTAGCATGGTTAGCTTGGCTCGTTTGGGGGTGTCCAAATGACCGCTAGCTAAGGAAATTCAGGATCTGGAAGCCAAGTTCATGCACTTGGGTGTCTCAGACCAAGGCGGGTTGTTGTCCAGCATTGAGGTCAAGGCCACCTTCATTGAGAAAATAAAGACAAAACAGTTTCAGGATCCGGAGCTTGCCAAGTTGCGAAGTAAACTGATATCCGAGGAGTCCAGAGATGTCATGTTAGACTCTGGTGGTGTATTGCATTTCAGGAAGAGGATTTGTGTTCCTTGGGTTGACGATATGATTTCGAAAATTTTGACAGAAGCTCATGGCTCGCGATACTCGATCCATCCGGGTGTAACCAAAATGTACAAGAACTTGAGAAAGCGTTACTGTTGGCCCGGGATGAAAAGGGACATAGTTGATTTTGTGTCCAAGTGTCAGAATTGCCAGCAGGTAAAATATGAATATCAGAGACCTGCAGGACTACTTCAGAGGATGCCAATTCCAGAGTGGAAGTGGGACAGAATAGCCTTGGATTTCGTGGTGGGTCTTCCCAAGACATTGGGGAAATGTGACTCAATTTGGGTCATTATTGACAGGCTGACCAAGTCTACTCATTTCATTCCGATCAGGGTAGATTACAATTCATAGCAGTTGGCCAAGATCTACGTGAAGGAGATTGTAAGACTGGATGGGGTACCACTGTCCATCATTTCAGATAGGGGTACGCAGTTTACTTCTAAGTTCTGGGGCAAGTTACATGAAGAGTTGGGTACACAACTCACCGTTAGCACAACCTTCCATCCTTAGACTGATGGTCAGTCAGAGAGGACGATTCAGGTACTGGAGGACATGCTGAGAGCATGTGTAATGGATTTTGGGGGTCATTGGGACCAATTTATACCATTGTGCAAATTCTCGTACAACAATAGCTATCACTCCAGTATCGATATGGCACCGTTCGAGGCCATGTATGGGAGAAACTGCAGATCACTGGTTGGATGGTTTGAGGAAGGTGATGTAAAGCCTCTGGGCGTTGACTTAGTAAAGGAAGCGCAGGAAAAAGTAAGGGGGATACATACCAAGTTGTTGGCTGCTCAAAGCAGGCAGAAGGAGTATGCAGATCGTAAAGTCCGGGACATAGACTTTCAGGTTGGTGAAGAAGTATTGCTAAAGGTGTCACTAATAAAAGGGGTTATGCGGTTTGGTAAGAATGGAAAGCTTTGCCCTCGGTTTATCGGTCCGTTTGAGGTCCTTGAGATGGTAGGGCCAGTGGCTTACAAGTTAGCACTGCCACCTAGTTTGTCGAGCGTCCATCCGGTATTCCATGTATCAACAAGCGATACCATGAGTATGGGGACTACATAATCAAGTGGGATGAGGTACTTATTTATAAGGATATTCGTTATGAGGAGGAACCGATTTTGATTCTTGCTCGGGATGTCCGGAGGTTCAGGACAAAGGTGATTGATATTGTAAAGGTTCAGTGGAAGCATCGTCTGGTTGAGGAAGCCACTTGGGAAATCGAGAAGGACATGCGGGACAAGTACCTTCAATTGTTTGAGGATTCAGGTACTACACTTCCTTTCCTTTATTTCCATAATTTTGGGTTTGATCGTTCGAGGATGAATGATGGGTAAATTGGTATCTTTTGTAACGACCGGGTACGTCGTTATGGGTAGAACAATCGTGCCATGTTTTAGAGTTAGAAAACTCCGAGTTTGGGAGTTTGAAATTCTGGGCTAGGCTAGCCTCGGCCAGTTTTGGAGAGAGGTAAAGTCTAGGGAAATCCAGGTAAAAGTGGATTTAGAAGTCTTTGATTGAGCTAGTGTTCCACATAGACAAGACATAAAGGAGTCCCAGGGACTTTTTGGAATCGCATTTGACATGAAAGGATTGTTTTGGGTTGTCGGGGGAATCAAGTGTGTTGTGAAATGGTCAAAACTAGCAGATTTATAGACTTTCTGCCAGTGATGAGCGCAGTCATGTGCAATAGAGGCCACCGCTATAGCGGTAGAAATTACCACTATAGCGGTGGTCAAGGGGCGGTCAACTCACTTAAGATCGCTATAGCGGCAGATGACTGCTATAATAGGACCGCTATAGAGGAGCAGGGACCGCTATAGTGGGCCGACAAATTTTTAATGCAGAAACAACTCTCAAAACATCAAAATTTCACAAGTTTGTTTTGGGAGAAGGGATGGGCGAATTGAGGTAATTTTCTTCATTCCTCCGCCAAAAATTGTTCCTAAGGTAAGGTTTTTGTTCCCCACACTTTGTAATACGTTTCCTATGCGGTAGAATTGCTAGGAGGGAAATTAGGGAAGTTTGGAATGACCTAGGGATGATGTAATTCGGGGAAGAAGGGGGTTCCAAACATGTATGTTCTTGGGTGTTGATTTAAGTACGTTAAAATGATCATAGGTTGTTTATTTTCCTATTTTGTCCATAAAAAAAATGATAAGACTAGGAGAATTAACGGTGGAAAAGCCCGGGAAAAGGGTGGAATGATAATGGGTGGCCTGGGGTTTGGGTATTTTGTATAATCCGGGTAATGTACAGGCATGTATGTTAATTGTATGTATTATGTGTTATTTTTTGACCAAGAACGCTAGAGGAATCTGGAACACGGGAAAGCTCGGGTTGAATAGAGCTTGGAACATTTAGAAGGTAGGTGATGGCTTTCGTATTTCTGTGAATATGTATATTAATTATACTCGTTGTCTAAGTAATTATGTACATTACAATGCTTAGGGGAATTGTGTGGAATTTCTAAGTTCGATTTACAGTCTATGTTTGAATGGTTTTTACTTGTTGGATTTACAAGGGGTGTGAATTCATTCGATTGACTATTGTTGAGGACATGGCTCGGGTACCATGCCTTGTATGGGTATAACACATGGTTGGCACAGGTACCACGCTTGGTACGGGTATAACATTCAGTTTGCACCGGTACTACACCTGGTACGGGTTTACTCTATTACATCTTGCATCATTTCATTGACTATTGTATTGCATTGGTTGATATTGGTTCCATGAGGGGACCGGGTTGTTTTACTGAATGTGATGCTTGATAGTGGTTCCGTGATTGGATCAGGTTGTTGTTGAAAAGTGCTATTGATTAGTGGTCCTTGAGTGGCCGGGAATAGTTGTATGACTGTTGAGTTGGTCTTGGTTTAGGCCGGGTAAATCGCTACTTGTGGTATTGTCTAGAGGGGATTCCAGGGTGGATCCGGGCTAGACGGTAAGGTGTGGTTATGGTTTTTCTTGTCGGTGGAATAGAACTGTAAGATATGGATTCATGCGGTAACAATCTAGGTAGAGACCTTTTATCTAGAGATGTCTGTAATATTGTTGCATGTTTGCCATACTTGTTACTGGATTTTGAGTACTATTTATATACTATTTTCTTGAATACTGGTTGATGATTCTACCAGTACACAGTGGTGGTGTACTGATACTGCTCTTGTCTTTCTCTTGGTGAGTACAGGAAATCTTCTAGCGGCTGAGATGAGACCTCAGATTTAGCACTGATGTTTCGATCTTCAAGGGTGAGCTATCGATTTGAGCTACCTTAGGATTATCATTAGAGTTTTAGTCTATTTGTTCAGAATTAAAAACTATTTCTTATTTTGTTGGGGTTGCATCCCCATACTCTAGATTTGGTATTGATGTTTGGTACAATGACTTTCAGTTCCTAGGTAGGGTTTTCCACAAATTAATAATGATGATAAGTTTTTGAGTAATTGATCTTATTTTCATTGCTAGTTTACATTTATGCATTGCTGGTTTTAGGCTGTTAGACTAGGAAAAGAGTGGGACTCTATTGGTTCGCTCATCCGGGGGTTTGGTGGGTGTCACTCACGATGGGTTGGGTCGTGACAAGTAGCCAAGTTTCAAAGCATATTTGTGCTTTTGAAACTGCTTTTCTGATCTTTTATTACCTAGAAATGGTTCGGTGTCTCGTGGTCGCGTGGCCTTGTCACGCGAACGCGATGAGTTAAAGTCACCCGAATTTCCATGATCGCAAAGGTTCACACGGTTGTAAAGAGTCAGAGAAAATTTACCTCATCGCGATCGCGAGGGTCAGGCTTCACGATCGCGATGCTTTAGCATCCACCGAGTTTCTGAATGTTTACACAGTGCACTATTTTGTCGTGCGATGCATACTTTGTGAGGTGCGAAACGCACCATGTTCGTACATGCAAATGTTGTTGTTCAGTTCACTATTGGCTTGTGCGATAGCATGTGCGATGGGCACTCTTCCAGGTACGAATAACAGATTTTTCAAAGGTTTTTTTGGATGCTTCAACACTTGGTTCCTCTTCTCATTCCTTGGGGCACCTAAAAATAAACTAAAAAGAAACAAAAAGTGAAGTAAAGCATAAAAATGATGGGTTTCCTCCCATCAAGCGCACAATTTAACGTCACGGCACGACGCCAGCTACCTCACTATTTGGATCTCCATTTGGAAGATTTGAACCTTCGACCCAAACTTGAATCGAATTTTCAGTGATAATCTCGAGATGAAGGTTTGACCATGAGAAGGCCATTCTCTTGATTTCGCATTTCACACTTTTTAGCCTTCAAGTGAGGAAGGACACTTTGCCTTCTTTCCACGACAAACTTAAAACCGGATAGACCTTCATCCACCCTCCTTCCAAGGTCTTTCAAAAGCTTGATTACTTCAACTTTCGTCCATTCAATCAAACTTAAGGTCAAAAAAAGGTTGAAGTGGGATTTGGGCATCTCCACCTTCAATCTTGCCTCATTTATAACATCCTCACTTAGAGATGCTATGACATCATGACTCATAAATAGGGTAGTTGGTTGCAACACCATCTTTAATTCATGATCCGCCCTTGTGTTTTCCTCTTCTTTAGCCCTTGCATCCATAAAGCCTTGCTTTATGGATTGCACACTCTCCTGTTGGGTTTATAGCGAGGCCAAGAGGGTTTGGAGCTTGACATATATGCCTCCTTCGCTTGAGAAAACATGGTCCCCGTTAAGCTCACAAGCACCACTAGAAACATTGTTAGCACAAGAAGGGGGAGGGGGACAATCATTATTGGAGCATTCTCTCCAATGTCCATCACGACCACCACAAAAATAGCAATTGCGCCCATCATAGGAGTAAGAAGGAGAATACCTTCCTCTCCTAGGGACAATTCTACACCTTCGTCCAAGGTGGGGTCCTCTATAATAAACACAATAGTCAGGAATATAAATTGGGACGCAACTATCAACATTTCTAGCATTCAATTAAGCCATGATGCCATCAACAAACTAAAACTAAACAAAAGAAAACCAACTATTCACAAAATTGAACTAGAGTAAGTAAACTCAAATTCTAAACTAACTCAATACGCCAAATTGTTCCTCGATAATGGCACCATTTTTTATGAATGCTCAAACCGTGCTCTCCAAAGTTGGAGGCCACGATGATCGTGTAACAAAATAACATTTATAATCCCAATGAGTGTCGGGGTCATACCCAAGGGACTTGGAGTAACTAAATAGAGATTGTATTGAATTGAGTTCAAAGCGAGAGTAAACGCTCAAAATATAAAGTAAAAGGATGGGGGAATTGGGATGTTGTCACTACAATCACAATTCAATTAAAAAGCAATAAAACGAAAGCGGGTGTACTAAGTTGACTAGACGACTAGGGATGCATATCCGATAGGGCTTTAGTTATGGGATAGAGTGATTATCAATTCATACTTATTCTTGCTTAATGACATAAGTAGTATTGGTCATGGGTAATAATTTCTTATCTCTCGATCAACAATCTTATATCCGATGATCTCGGTTAGAGCATCATTGGTTTGATCAATAAACAATCAATCTAAGCTTGTGGAGGTCACATTATCTCTAGCTTATACCCTTAAATGGGTGATTCCGTCGATAAGAGCTATATCTAGCCTTAAATCTGAGTGGAATCTCAAGTACCCACTAGTAATTTCACATACAAAATCATGAAATCCTTTTTCAAGCAATCACATAGTCAAGTAATGAAAATTAATGTTTGCAACCACTAATTTTAGGATTAAAACTTGGTGAAATTACTAGATCCATGTCAATTAATAAATAACACCCACCCCCATTTCTTAAGCACCTATCATCAATACACCCCTAGACAAGAGAATTTAGCTACTCATAGCAAGAGAGAAGGAGATACCAGCTGGGTAATTCAAAATCTCTTCCATTAGAGCTGAATCTCAAGTTCTAGATTCAATTTGAGCACACAAGTGTTAACCAAGAGAATTAGATTGAAACCCTCTTCTCAATGGAGGTGAAAAACTTAGTCTCAAAGCAAAGAGCTCTTCAGAATATTCAGGGTTTGAGAAAGCTAGTTACAATTGTCCCTAAATAGGACTTTTATGGTTTCCCAAAACGTTACTAAAAATTAGGACAAAAATGCTCTTCGGGAGGTGTGCGGCGTGATGTGCAATTCGCAGGTTGTGATATGCACGTCGCACACTGACTTCAGTTAACCTAGTGATTTCAGCAATCTTTGGGAGCTCCGTGCAAAGGGGGTGCAGTTCGTACCTTGAGATGTGTGTGTCACGCAGCGACCGCACCCCTTAACATATTCTTCAGTGACTTTTTTAGCTTCATGCGGAGGAGGTGTTGTTTGCACCTCGGCTTGTGCGTATCGCACGGCCACCGCATCTTTAGTCAGAATCTTCAGCTTTTCCAAACACTTCACACTTCACTCCTTTTGATCTCTTTTTGGGTCCATTTCCTTGTTTATCATCATCTATCAAAAGTACATGCATAGACATCAATAAAGTCCATAAGAACCTCTAAATCTATTCAAAATGTAGCAATAATTCATGGATATAGGCTCAATAATTTGGTAGATTACCGACTTATCACTAATGCCCCAGCTGATTTTATGAGTTTGATTAATGGAATCTTTAAACCATATCCAGATTTTCTTGTAGTTGTTTTTATTTATGATATACTGGTGTATTCGAGAAGTAAGTAAGAGCATGAGAATCATTTGAGAATTGTGTTGGGCCTGTTGAGAGAAAAGTAGTTGTATGATAATTTCTCTATATGTGAGTTTTCGTTGACATATATGTCTTTCTTGGGGCATCTGATTTCGAAAGAAGGGATTATGGTTGATCCACAAAAGGTAGGCAGTTATTAGTTTGGCTAGGGCCACTTTAGTTATAGAGATTTATAGTTTTGTGGGACTGGCTAGCCACTATCACCAGTTTGTGCAGGGATTTGATTTTATTGCTTCTAAGTTAACCCGTTTGACTCATAAGGATGTGTCATTTAAGTGGTCAGATGAGTGTAAGGTGAGCTTTCAAAAACTGAAGACCCCATTTACTATGGCTCCCATCCTAGCATTGCCTGTGGAGGATAAGGATTTTATAGTTTATTCTGATGTTTCACGTGCTGGTTTGGGTGATATTTTTTATAATTGTAAGAAGGTCATTGTGTATGCTTCAATACAACTGAAGATGCATGAAAAGAACTGTACTACACATGACTTGGACTTGGCAGGAGTGGTGTTTGCTTTAAAGATTTTAAGGCACTATCTATATGGTGTCCGTTGTGAGGCATTTACTGATCATCACAGTTAGCACCGTGTGTTTACTCAGAGAGATCTTAAGTTGAGGGAGCATAGATGGATGAAGTTGTTCAAGGATCATGATGTTACCATTTTATAACATCCGGGTAAGGCCAATGTAGTGGCTAATGTGCTGAGTAGGAAGTCCGAGAGTAAGGGTAGCCTACCTTGTTTAGAGGCTACAAAGTATTTGTATTTCGCCCCTAACTCGAGGGGTACAACTTGCACCTAATGCAAAAACTTAGGCCTAAGCCGACCCTACTGATCCATTTGCTAATAGCGTATAGCATCCATACACAATCAAGGAAACAAACAAGTATATCTCAACTTGAAAATAAGTCTTGGCCAGCAAGGCCCCTGTCAACAGCTCTACAAAGAAAACAGATACTCCCAACAATTCATAGAAAGATATAAATGGTTGCACACAAGTCCTGTTTGGGCTATCTAGGCCACCATGATCTGTATACAGAAACTGAAAATAGGTATATACAATATAAGCTAGGCCAACATGCTACTAAACTATCAACAATAACAAGAAGGCCCAACTGGCCAGCAACGTAGCTATATAAACTAATAGACTAGTCTACAAGCCTCTATGAATATAATTCTCGGTGAGACAAGGCCCCAACCTACCTAAAAACTATAAACAGTTAAACAGGAAAACCTCTAAGACTATGGCAATCCCTAGAAGAAAAGGAGTCAACAAATTCGCTGAAAACTCGATTGTGCTACCCAGCAGGTCTGTCCGATCAATGCTCAGGACCTGTAGGCATGAATGCAGTGCCCTCAGCCAATGAGTTGTTAGTACAAAATAATGTATCGAGTATGTAAGGCAACTAAAAGATACAACTTAAGTTGATGTCATAAATACTATAAGTAATCAAATAGGAGAGTTAACGATAAATCCTAGCATACATACCTGCTCCTCAATCTATAAATAGATGAGATTGATATCATAAGTATTATTAATACTCAATTAAGGAGACAGAGGTTGGTCATAATGTACTTACATGTTCTCGACTTAAACCTTACAAACCATAACTAACTAAGCAGTCCCATCTTGAATCGAGCTAACTAATATCATCAAATAATAGAGTACCTGGGAAAGAAGATTGAAAATCATCTTAATATAACCTAACTGCTCCTGACACAAATCATACACTAATAATCAAACAATAACCTAACCATACCCTATAATCTCGGAAGGTACAAACAATAATCAATATAACCTAATCGCTCCCACATAAGCTTGGAAGGTAAAAACAATAAGTAAGACCACCTACTCATGCCCCCATAAGCTCAAGATGTGCCAATTCATTCTGTATACCCATATTTGTATCCTCTAACCCCATAGGCAATCATTACACCTCGATAACCCCTCAGGAACTCTACACATAGCTCAACAGGAAACTGTATATCTGTATAGCTCCAAAGGCAATGGTATATATAGCCCATAAGGCACTTCATATCTGTATCAGAGCAGACAAGGCTCATATATATGTATCTGACCACACAAGGCACCTGACTAAATGTTTTAGCCCAGTAGGTAACATACTATCCCCTAAGACACTTTAGATCAAGCCCTTAGGGCACATCATATAGCGCTGAAGGCAATTGTATATCATATCGGTATAGCCCCAAAGATAACTATTTGTCCTGTAGACCTCAATCTAGACCTCTTAGGTAACTGTGTGTGATGTAGGCCTCAATCTAGCCCCTATAGGAAAATATTATAGCTCGTGAGTGAAATGGCTCATGATAGCCCCTTAGGCAATCAAAATAGCTAGTAGGCTCTACTATAGCCTTATAGGGGATCGAAGTGTCTCGTAGGCTTGAAA
The DNA here is from genome assembly GCA_003996215.1 of Jaltomata sinuosa. NCBI lineage: Eukaryota > Viridiplantae > Streptophyta > Magnoliopsida > Solanales > Solanaceae > Jaltomata > Jaltomata sinuosa. The sequence goes on from QJPP01002959.1 coordinate 69,354, forward strand.
TCCTATTAATATCCCCTAAGGCAGAGTGTGTATAGCCCCTAAGGTCTAATAATATCTCTATATCTAACTATAATAACCCCAAGGGAAATAACAATCAACTGGATAGCGCAAAGACAAGCAATATAGTTATAAGCAACCTATACGAATAATCTTTAAGTCATATCTAAGCTCGGGCTCGCTATCAATAGAATACTAATACCCACGAGGGATGACTATATCAAGTCAGGAAACTAACTAAATTGAATAAGGCTACGAGTAATTCAGCTACAACAGCTGGCTTTATTGTTCTTTAATCGTTAAGAAAACTTACTGAAAGAAGGGAATAGCCTTACCACACTTTTCCTGTCAACTTCTAGAGTGATAACACCAATCCAGAATTTCTACAAACAACTCTACAACAACATGCTACACTCGGAGTCTATAGCAACTATAACCAATCATATTTCTTACATTCTGAGCATCGACTATGTCTTAAACATTGTTCTCAACAAGACCCAAGGAACTATATGAGAACTATGGCCAACATCATTCTCATCGTACTCAAATGGCCAACAGGGAGAACTATGGCTACAAGTCATTCATTGAAAGTAAGCTAGCCTTATCACACTATGGACTATAATGGAATATGCTAAGAAGAAGGATGGCCTTAAAAACCCTTTCAATCGAAGACTTAAAAGGTGTTTCTATGAGGCTCGATCAATTGATCATAATGCAACAAATATGAGAATTAACAAGGCCACAAGAACGAGCCACAACCAATCAATAAGGCATTAAGGTCGTCATTATGACCAACCCACTTTAACTCAATAATCGACATCACAATTTCAAGTAAACCAATAGCTAATAATAATAACAAGAAGCTATCAATACCTCACAAAAGTGGAGATCTCCCGAGGCAATATAACAAGGTGTACTTCACGTCGTTCAATCCAACAATTATCATACACAACTCCAAAAAGAAGTACACTAACCCACTAGTCCCTCAAACACCTTAACACTATCAACATACCACAATGACAACCCTACTTAATGAGAAAAAGGGCTTTCCAGAGCTGTGGTATCCAAAATACTGCTTTGTGGCTCAAAAATCTATAAAAATAATTCTAGAACATGGAATTATGAAGGAGGATTGTAGGAGAGATATTACCTCAACAAAATCTTCAAAAAACCATGAAAAATAAGATGTTAGAAGGATCCACCACCACTACTACATCAGAAGTATGTCAAAACATCACTTAATGATAATTTCGACCATACCCGGTTCTATCCAGACAATCCGTGGTAAAATGTTCATAACCTTTTACTATGATGTTGTATTGATGAAAGGTTTAATGATTTAGAAATTAGACTCAAAGACCTTTAATTCAAAATATAATAGGCCCTCTAACTCCTTATATATTGGGATATATACTTGTCCCAAGTCAGACCCTTAATAAAATTACATGTGTGTTACTACTTTTCCATTTGACACGGAGTTCATGAAGAGGAATAATGGTATAAGAGTAATACAACAACATAATAATTTAAAAGCTCTATAAATAATTCCTCAAAAACATGATAAATTTATAACCTCTAAAATCAAAGAATCATTCCAATAAAAGATAAGAGAAGTCTTTACATACCCCGGGTTATTTATAGCTATGGTACCCTTGTGAGTTCCAAACAACCCAAAGATGGTTCTATCTTTCCGAGCTCAATGATTCAAGATATAATGCAAAACTTTTTTGGTATTGGTGTTAATATATATAGTTAATATTACTTATGCCAAGTTGAGAGCTAAAAGATTGGATAGGCAATACCTTGTATGAATGTTTTGGGTAAAAAGAGAATTATATTACAGAATAGGTGATATGAAACTTTAAAAACTCTTTATATATATGAGTAACACAGAACTACTGGCGCTAGAATTAAGCATAACATAATAGTATGTAATGTATGCTAACAAACAAAATACATAATTACCTTTTTAGGATATGTATAAAAATATATCAACTACTATTAATCGCTGCAACCGTTGCCTACTTCCACGTGGAAGTGGGTTGTGATATCACAATATTTTCATCTCAACATGAATATATTTGGGTATTGCATAGGTTCGTAATAAAATAAATACAACTTTTTAAATATATCATAATTAATGGAAAATCATTTGAATAAAGCCTATATCATACAATAATAATTTTTCAACATAACTAGACTTACTATTTTTATTAAAATATTAATAAATTATAAAACTCTTAATTTAGGCTCGCAAGCCTTCTGCATGGAATGAGAGACATTCTTAACCACATGAGGTGTTATAGTCTGTTGGCTAGAGAGGTTCAAAATATGGCTAACAATCTTATGAGACTTGGTTTGTCCAAATCGGGTGGACTGTTGGCTTGTGTGGAGGCAAGATCATCATTTATAGAGCAGATTAAGGCCAAAGAGTTCAAGGATACCAAGTTGAGCAAGATATATGATAAGGTCTTTCAAGGTGAGACCAAGGGGGCATGATTAATAGCGAGGGTGTCTTAAGGATCAAGGGATGTTTATGTGTTCTATGTGTTGGTAACTTAATGAAGACTATCCTATCATCATAGTTCAAGATTTTCTATAGCCACCAAAATGTACCGTGATCTAAGATAACACTATTATTGGGGGAGGATGAAGCGTGATATTGTAGAGTTTATTGTCTAGTGTCTAGATTGTTAGCAGGTAAAGCATGCGCATTGTAGACCCGGACTGAAACTTCAGAGGATGCCCAATCCTAAATGAAACTGGGAAAGGACAACATGGAATTTGTGGTTAGTCTTCCAAAGACCTTAGGTAATTTTAACTTCTTATGGGTTATTCTTGACAAGTTGACTAAGTCTGTATATTTTATACTAGTTCATGAGACTTATAATGCAGAGAAGTTAGCCAAGTTGTATATCCGAGAGGTTGTTTGGTTGCATGGATTATTGATTTCTTTTATCTTGGATAGAAGTACGCAGTTTACATCTAAATTTTGGAGGACTTTGTAGGTTAAGTTGGGTACTAGGATTTATCTTAGTACAATGTTTCACCCTCAGACCAATGAGCAGCCTGAGTAGACAATTTAGGTTCTACAGGATATGCTTTGCGCTTGTATGATAGATCTTAGTGTTCATTGGTACAAGTTCTTGTCATTGGAAGAATTTGCTTATAATAATAGTTATCATTCAAGTATTTATATGGCTCCATTTGAGGCTTTGTATAAGACGAAATATACATCCCCTATAGGTTTGTTTGATGGTTTTGCGATGAGACCTTTGGGTGCTGATCTGTTGAGAGAGTCATTGGAAAATATCAAGGTAATTCAGGATAAGCTTCTGCCAGACTAGAGTAGGCAAAAAGAGTATGCAGATCAAAAGGTCTGAGATATGCAATTCATGGTAGGAGAGAAAGTTTTCCTCAATATTTTACCCATGAAGGATGTGATGAGGTTGGGAAAGTGGGATAGGCACAGTCCGAGGTACATTGGTCCATTTGAGATTCTTAGATGTGTGGGGGAAGTATCCTATGAATTGGATTTGCCTCCAAGATTGTCGAGAGTTACCACGGTACTTTATGTTTCAATGTTAAAAAAGTATCATGGTGATGATAATTACATTATTCACTAGGATTCAGTATTTTTTATGAGAATATGTCTTATGAAGAAAAGCCTGTGGCTATCTTAAATAGAGAGGTTTGTACAATAAGATCCGAGGAGATTGCATCTGTGAAGGTCTAGTGGAAGAACCGTCCTATGAAGGAGGCCACTTAGGAGACCGAGTCATATATGTATAGCAAGTATTCCCTGCTTTTCATTGATTTAGGTAATCCTTTCTTTGTTTCACTTTTTGTCCGTTCGAGGATTAATGGTTGTTTAATTAGTATATGATATGACAACCCGTCCAGTTGTTATGGGGTAGTTAGGGCCATAGTACCCTAATTAGAGTCCCCTTAGTGAAATTGCGCTAATAAGAACTATGTAACACCTCAGAACCTGAACCAGCTACCTTACAGTGCTAAATAGGAAAAATTGCAGAAAATTCAAGTTTTCAGAAATCACGGTCAAAATAATGGGTCATCATTCGATATGATGACCCATGGTCTGATCCGTGATTTCACCTTCTATGTTTGCTTTTCCAAAATTCACGGGTGACTTCAAAGACCGTGGTTTAGAACCATGACCCATCCTGTCATTCATGATTTTGATCATCAGAGGACCCTCCATTTAGTGTCCAAAAACCACGGTTCAATTGACGACCCATCATTTAGTTCCACGGGGCATTTTGTCAGTCATGGCTCCTGACAAGTTAAAACCACGGGTCATAGGACTGTGCATTTTTCTATTTCACGGATCATCAAATGACTCATGGAATGAAAGTTCAGCAAGACCCAAAGATGTTTCCAGGTTCCATAGGTCATTCCACCGGCCATTATTTGATTCCACGGGTTGTGGACCCAGCCGTAGATTTTCCTGATTTTAGTTTTCCAGATTTAATTCTATGGGGTATTTTTTTAATTTTTCACTCTTTTAACTCCAAAGTTGAGTCATTTTAGGCTATATTAAAGGGGTTTTAGTCCCATTTAGCTAGATTTTCATTCATTCTCAAATGAAGTTTCAAAAAGAAGAAAGTGATTCTCCTCTCAAGCTCCAAGGCTAGTTTCATCTCCAAGTCTCCATCTTCAGATTCTTGCTTAGAAAAACTTTGGGTTCAGGTATGTGGGTATTCAATAAGGGTATCATTTCACCCTATGCCTAAAACCTATAATTTTACCTTGGGTGTATGAAATTGAGGAATTAGGGTTCTTACCCAATTATGATTTTCCTATGAAACTGATTTATTTACATTGTAATATACTTTTAATCCCTTACCTATGATTTTATATGAGAATCTTCAAGTATTTCAGAAGCCCATGAACTAAGAATGATTTCTAGCATGATATCACCCTATTGCATATTTTTCAAGGTAAATTGGCATGTTTAGATAACATGACCTCAAGTATTTATAAAATTTACATGCCTAGTTTTTCAAGCTATGAATTTTGAAAATGATTATGTTTTGAACTATGACTATGCTATGATTTTAAGACTTATGAAATTCTGAATAGCATGACATCTAGATATGTCCACCTGCTTTACAAATAGTTTTGGTATCTAGATATGTCCTCATAAGTTATGAACAGTTTTAACATCTTGATATGTCACATGTAATATATGAGATATATGTATGTTTTGGAAGTAGTATTTAGCATCGAGTTGGACTGAGTTTAATGTACCCTTAAGTCCTAAAACCACGTTACCACTGTAGGTTGCCCTCAGTGGCTCATTTCAGGATCCTTATGTATATAGTTCTAACCTTGGCCGATTAGGACAACCTTTTTCAATGTAGGGTAGCACACTAGATTCCATGTAGCTCACATGGTCTATGTCGATTACGAGAATCTCTAACATATATAGTTTTTAAGTATATGAATGTATTTGACTCTTTGCTTCCAGATTTCAGACTTACTACTTATGTCTTATGATATTAACTGTGATTTTAGCTTATGATATTGCATTGAGTCATTACATTACAAATTTCACTACTATTACCTGATTTCAGCTTTAAGTATGTTTTAAGCATGTTTCATCAAGGATTATGCATATCTTACATACTCAGTACATTCCAGAGTACTTATTGCATACCTTTTTGTGCTGTATCATTTCATGATATAGATTCAGGATCTCGCTCCCAAGCTCGTGGCTAGACCTAGCAAGATTTCAAATCAGAGTTAGTGAGTCCTCATCACTTGAGGTCTATTTATGATTCTTAGTTAGCTTGATGACTTTCATTAAGTACTTAGAGTTAGTTGGGGTCTGGTCCCAGCATCTCAATATGTCATTTCTAGAGGCTTTTCAGATATAGCTAGACAATCAGTATTTGATGTTTCAGATTTTGATATTCCTAGACCATGATCCTTATGATGATTTGGTTTGCTTATTACTTCAGCTTATGCTTCTGCTATGAATGTTTGTATTATGATTAAGTCATGCTAAGGCCTAGGGTTATCTTGAGAACACTTGTGGTCTCAGGTCCCGTGTTACATCTAGGGGGTAGCCTCGGGGCATGACAAACTCAAAAATGGGAAGGTTTAAAATGAAAAACTCTGGTGTAATCGTGATTTATTATGGTTGTTGTATTGTGTTCTATTCCATTAGGGGATGAACTAGTGATCTAGACCTCCGTAGAGAATTTTGAGACTACAAGTGAGTTCGTAGCATGTGTTTATAGTGACTGACGTATTTAGTTTGTGTCACGATTCCTTAAAATTGAGATTTGTGTTGTGAAATAAGAATTAGTTCAGCTTTTACCAAGATTCTAGTTAAGAGGCACCACTGTAGCAGTAGGTGTTCTGCTGCACTGAAACTATCATAACGGTCGAACTCATCGTAGCGGGGGTTAGCAATTTTTTTGGTACTTACCATAGCAAGGCCTTGTCACCATAGCAAGTCCACTACAGCAAAAATATGACCACTGCAGTGAATAACATGAGGCATAATATGTGTTTTAAGTCAGTTATTTTGAGTTTCTCCCTCATAAAACTAAGAATTTATTCCAGAACTCTACATATATGATTTTACTAAGGCTAAGGATAAATTCTTCTTTAAGGTAAGTTCACCGTCAACTTACTTTATCTAGTGATTCCATAACACCCTAGAATCAAAAGGTTGGTTTTAATGGTGGTTTATGGGTTAGAATCCTAAAACTCATAAAAATTGCGGGAAAGCCTATGGGTTGATGTAGTTATCATTTATTTTGCTTCTAAGTTATTAACTAACACTTTTAGGATAGAATTGGTGTTCTAACACATGATTATGATGTTTTAGGGGCCTAGAGTCCAATAAAAATGGAACCTTTAGCATAAAAACGGCTATAATGTTGTTGATGGAGTAGAAACTTCATGAATTAGGATGGAGTGATTATTGGAAAACTAGACTATGCTGAATTAACCCTTGGGTAACATTTTAAATCTTGAAAAGGGTAGAATTAGGTGGATTTGAATTCCCAAGGTCATTTTTTGAAGAGTAGATAATTGAATACACTTGTACTTGTTATTATTAGACATTGAGCATTTCGAGGAATTGAGAAAAAGGAAGGCTCACACAAATTAGTTTGCCCATTCAAGTTCTTTGGTTGAGGTAGGTTATGATTAATTTGGAGATAGACTTTGATTAGTCTCTTATATGTGTTTGAGTTGATAAAGCATGCTTGATTGGTCTTTGGACATAAATTGTGATTGATAATTATTGGCTTGGCAATGCTTGTATGAATAAGCTGCTAATTATTGAAGTATGTCTTAAAATGACTAGTGATTGTGGTGTACACTTGTGACTATCATTGTGTACTTATTGTTATTATCCTGTGAGATAACTAAATATCGAATATATTGAGATATGTTGAAAGAAATGAGGGATATATAATGATCTGGAGATAAGTGGCTCGAGTCCAATGTGAGCTTATGGATGAGTGGTTATGTGGTAGATCAAGTACCATGTTTGTACGGTACATATACACCTAGGGTCCCTAATATGTCATGACTAGTTGGGCAAGAATAAAGTCCCTTTAGGATGTGTGTACAGATGACTGATAGATATGAGTTTGGATATGATGCTGAGTGAGACTAATGAGATGCAGATTTTATGCAGTAGTAAATCATTGCGGATACAATTCCATGATTGTGTTGTGACTACATTATACTTTCAGAGCTTTGTGATGACTTATTATGCCTTTTTGGTGACTTATATATCCGTGTTTAGTGACGTTGATATGTCTGGTTTGGGTTATTTACCTAGCTGTTATGGACTACTTGATTCTCTGAGTTACTTGATTATGTGTTGTTGTACCTTTCTACTATTTCTTATTTGACTTCATGATATATACTTGTTACTAATTTGAGTCGGCCTATGATGTCTACCAGTACATAGTGTTTGTACTGGTGATATTCCTACACTTTTTTTTGAGTGCAGACTTTGTTCTGTTATCTTCTATGTGACCTCACATTTAGCGTAGCTGGTTGACAGATTTGAGGGTGAGCTACTCATATCTAGGCTGCCACAGATCCTCTGGGGACAGATGTTTATTTTTTTGAGACATTGTTTTATTTGATTAGTTTTTCTACTCTTAGACATTGTTAGTTAGAGTCCTTGCACTGTGAGTTTTTGATATTTGAGATTGAAACAGTTAGTTTTCCGCACATTATTTTATTTATATTTTGACAACTGACATTTCATATCTTAAATGTCTTAAAATGTGTTAAATGAATCTATAAGTGTTGGGGTTAGTTAGTAAGTTATGGTTCTCCCACCTGGGGGTTAGTGTGGGTGCCAATTGCGATGGTTTGGATCGTGACATCTACAAATCACAGAAGGATCATCATAATAAGAACACCATTATTTGACCGATTTTCATTCATTTGACCGATGTGGGAAAATACTACACGAAATTAAAAATTACAAAAAAAGGACTTGAATAAATAAAAATAAATGTCAAATATAGATAAACAATTAATTTCTAAATCCCGAAAATGGCGCCAAAAACTTGTTGCTCTCAATTCGCACATGTAAGTGTACGCGATCGTATAAGTAATTAAGTGGCTCTTGCAAGCCGTATGTCCAACCCATAGGGACTTGTCATTAACTGCCTACTAAATTAAAGTCTTTCTAAGTATTTTGTTAAGCTATCAAATATAATGATTTGAGTGGTTGTTGATTATACTACTTTTTAAACTAAAGCAAGAAAGTAATATAAAGTAAATATGTAGAGGTTGTCATAGAGAAGATATACCTCGGTCTATAGTGTCTACATAATCCCATCATTTCTAATTATCGTTGCTAAGCATGTTTAATAAATCTACCTAATTGTTGGATCACAGGGTTGATAATATGGTCATGGTCTTTTAAGCCATAAAACAACCTACCCAGATTGTCCCCACACCTGCATCTTTGAGCGGGGATGTGGTAAACCACTCCGAATGCATTTATATATCTTCATATATTTTACCCAAGCAGGGCAAACTTTGTACGTTTTTGTCCTAGCCGCTAATCCATACGCAGATAAACCCTTAATCCCCTTAGCCCAAGTTCTATTCCAAGATTTTCCATGTCCAATTCCACTAACAATTATCCTCTTATCCTATTGGTAGCTAAGCAATAGAATAGTCGAGAATAAGATTAAGAAAATAAAATATGAATGGTAGAATCAACAATAGCAATCAATAACTAGAATATGATGCTCATACTCTGTCATAACCCTGTAAAAAGGACTTTTAGTTCCTCACAATCTTATTACAAAAGCTATAATTCAATGTACGAATAAGAAATATAGCTTACTAAAGAGATAAAGGAGTAAACTCCAGAGAATTTAGCCTTTTTTGCATGCTCTCTGCCTCCTTTGTTTTCAACTCTCTCTAAAAATGATGGGTTTTATACTTTTTAAAAACACCTTGGAGGGCCCACCAAATTGGACTTGGCAAAGGTCAAAATTTGGCCTCGTGTGGATTGCTTTGCCTAGCGAGGGCCACAACCTCACTTTAGGCCTCGCCTTGCGAGGTTCACTGTCTAGCTATGGGCCTCACCTTGTGAGGTAATGATGCTTGCATTGGTTTGAATCCATTAGGGGTTAAACTTCATAGGGGGTGCTTTTTTGGACCCCTTCACCTAGCGACCTCCAGAACTTGCTTTGGACTTTGTTTTGCGAGTTTTATCCACTTTTTGCTCCATCCTTAGTCAAATTCAAGCTCATTTCACCTACAAACCAAAAAACACCTACCCTAAGCTCAAAATCATGCAATTGAGTGCAAATAAAGAGTATCAAGGTAGAAAACACTCTAAATAATTTACAAATGTGGGTGAAATACAACTAAAAAGAGTAAATTCACCCTACATCACCACACCACACTTGAACTTTTTTTTGTCCTTGAATAGCTATAAAGACACTCATGATCTTACCCAAATATATTACACACTTTAAATAGGTCTACTCCTATCTAGATCATAAAAGATAATTCAAACATCAAGGCTCCCAACACAATGTGATTTTAGATATTCAAAAAAATATAATTTAATTCAGATAATGTAGCCTCTAGAATAAACTCACCAACCTCATATAGGAAAAATACAATTATACTATTAAGCATACAAATTGAATAGATCACCAAGTTTAGGCCATTTATGTGTCATCACCTTTTGCGAGAGATTCCCCCTCACACACTCTCAGCACATCCCAATTTCAGGGGCATAAAGGTAAAAAAACATTGCTCTCTCTCGAAAAAGAATTCTCATGCATACAAGATATACCATTGGCTTTCCCTTACTATCATACTCTATTAACAAAAGTGATAAAAACTTAGGACCAAAAGGACTTTATGAGTTGTAATGTCAGCTAAGAGATTGGTAGGAAATATGTGGCCACCGTATTAACTTCTCATTTTAAGTCAATTACTTCAAACACTTTTATGTTCTTTTCCTTATGTCTATCAATTTCAAATTTACTTAACACTTCCCTTTTACATCTCCCCTTTTCTTTAAGGACATACCTTATTTTTTCGCACATGGTTAGTAAGTAGGTCTTTTCTATTTCTTTTTATTTTCTTATTTTTTCACTTTTTTTACTTTCCACTCACGACTAACAACATAAAGGTAATTTTTTTCACAAGGGCACCAATTACTCTATTTTCCTTAACAACCACACCAATACCCAATATTTTATCTTTTTCATCCTTTTTCATTACTCTTAAGTCTTTTAACTTTTAAGTGCGCTAGAGACTTTGGGATCAAATTAATTTAAGGTGCATCAATAAAGGGACAAGACTAATTAAGAGAATAATCAAAGAAATTGTCTAAAGAGGCTCAAAGGGTATAACTATGGATAATGAAAGGGTAAGCAAAAATATAGTCAAAAATAGGTTCAACAAAGAAATGCCTAAAATATATCCTATGAATTCCACACTTAGTTTCACTTTGTACACGGTGGACAAGTTTTTGATATAAAAATACACATACAATATATAAAATATTCAACACACAATGGCACATAAATAATAAAACTTACACCTTGTCAACTCCCTACTTAACAATACAACTAAATCGAGTAAAACACTTTTTACGCCCATTTTAGTTGTTTAGATAAATTTTAGAGCCTTACCTATCTCAAATAAAATCAATCTACCTTTTATGCATAATATTAAGAGAGTTACCTAACCTTATCTTAGCAATTCCAGATTAAGCACCTAGAATTCGAAGAACATTTGGTTACTCCTTAACTCTCTTAAATACTAATTTTCTCCCAAGGCGGTTGTTATTCATCCATCATCGAGAAAAGTCATTAATCTATGATTAGAAAAAATATAACAGTTCAAAGGACTCCCTTGATAAAAGAACAAAAAATAACACACAGGGTTGTACTAACAACACTAACTGTTAGCAGGACATATTAAAAAGTAAAACATAAACATGCAAGCATCCTAGTAATTTCCCTCACCCCACATTTAAAATTTTGCATCGTCCTCAGTTTTGCAGTATAATGAGTACAAGGGTACATGATACTCCCTAGATTGCCAAAGGCCAAAGTACTGGCACCTCATGGAATACTCAGAATTTTTGTGTACATATCTATTCATGTGGAACCTCCAAATTTAGTTTTCACCATCTCATTTTACTATCGCATACTTTCCCTGGATTTGATTCCATGCTCATCTTCCTACAAAAATCAAAACAAACTACAAAAATAATAAAAATAAAAATGAAACAAAAAATAATGAAAATAAAATGCATAAAGCAATAAAGTTTCCTAGTTTATCATCACGGCATGATACAATCAACTTTTTTCTCCACCTTGAACTTATGAATTAAACCTCCAACTTTGCATCAAGCTTACGGCTGTGCTCCAGAGGTGGAGGTACAAATAGAAATATGCCAAGTGACTAGTATGGTCTGCAGTACTTCTTGTCCTTCATATGGGGAATGTAATTTGGTCTTCTTGTCACCACAACTTCAAGGATGTAAGCACTTTATATATCATCTATTGACCCCTTCATTAATTCTAATGGATTGTCACTATTCATCCATAACTGCAAGAAGTGTTTTGAGTGAGACCTAGTGCACTCAAAACCTAAAATTGCTCTCATATTTACATCCCCATGTTCACATACACTAGAGTCTTCACAAATATTTTTGTCTACTCATTCACATGACTCTAGTGTACTCTTCTCAACAACAAAACCATTTACACAAATGTGGTTGAATGGTTGGGTTTCTTCTTTCTGCTCCACATGTTGGCCATTATCCACAACAATTGGTGGTTTTGTATCCGATGCCTCAACCTTCTTGTCCAAGTGAGCCTCCAGGTCATGGATACCTGAGTCAAACTTATCTACCTCTTGTTTAAAATCTATTCTCCCTTCACTAAATTGTTTCATCAGATAAAAACTTTCCTCCATCTCTTTATCAATCCTTCTAACATATGTAACTTGTTGATTAACATAAGTTTCAGCCTCAGTATATATCTTTATAAGCTTAGTACTAATCTTTTCCAAGGCTTCCATCTATTTTGCTGACCTCCCACTCCACTGCACAATTCTCTAGGTACTACATAGGCATATCATTAATTTCTGACAGTGTTGCACTTACATTCCTATCAACATCATAGACAACAAGAGAATCATAGTAGTGACTTGGGGAAGGAGAATAAGATTTCAGACAACCACTTCAATGACCATCTTGACCACTAAATATATTATAAATATTCTACTCAGAGTATTAGGTAGGTACGTATAAACTGTTCCCAAAAATATTACCACAATCTAGCCACAAGTGGAGTCTTCCACAATTCAGATAATTTTCATTCCAATATTCAACTAATTAAAAATAAGAACAACCATTATTCAACTAATTTTCATTCCAATATGCCATGTTAAGAAGGGGAGAAAATATACTACACAAAACAAAAAAAATTATACGAAATTAAAAGAAAAAGAACATGAATAAATAAAACGAACACGTTTAATTTTGAAAAATAATTAATTTCTAAGTACCCGACAACGGCACCAAAATATTGTTGCTCTCAATTTGCACATGCAAGTGTACGAGATCGTACAAGTAATAAAGTGGCTCTTGTGAGCTAGATATTGAACCCGAAGGAACTTCTAATTAACTACCTACAAAATTGAACTAGTTCTAATTATTTCAGCAAGCTATTAGATTTCAAGATTCGGGTGGTTGTTGATTATACTACTTACTAAAATAAAGCACAAAATTAATATAAAGAAAATATGTAGAGGTTGTTCACAAAGAAGAAAAACCTAGGGCCATGGCGCTTGCTAATCCCATCATATTAAATTATCATTGTTAAGCACGTTTAAGATATCTACCAAATTATTGAATCAATGGGTTGATAATATGGTCATGGTATTTCAAGCCATATAACCACCTACCCATATTGACCTCACACTTACATAGTTGAAGGGGTGTGGTAAACCGCTCTGAATGCATTTATAAATCTTTATGTATTTGACCCAAGCAGGGCAAACTAGGTATTTTTCTGTCCTAGCTGCTAATTCATCCACAGATGAACCTCACTCCTTTTAACCCACGTTCTATTCCTAGATTTCCCGTGTCCAGTTTCGCTAACAATTATCTACTTATCCTATTCGTATCTATGCAATAGAATAGTCGAGTATAAGATTAAGAGAACAAAACATGGATGGATACAATAGAAATAAATAACTAGAATATGTTGTTCATACTATGCCATAACCCTACAAATAGGACTTTTAGTTCATCACAATCTTATTACGAAAGTTGTAATTCAATGTAGGAACAAGAAATAAATCTAACTAAGGAGATAAAGGAAACCCTAGAAATTTTAGCCTTCATTTGTGTTCTCTACCTCCTTTGTGTTCAACTATATCTAAAATGACTAATGATGGGCATTTATACTTTTTAAAAATACCATGGAGGTCCCACGAAATCATATTAGGGGAAGGCCAAAATTTGGCCTCATTTGGATTGCTTCTCCTCACGAAAGGCACAGCCTCGCTATAGGCCTCGCCTCGCGAGGTTCACTGTCTCACTATAGGCATCACCTTGGAGATGTTTCTCCTTTATTTGGTTTTGGCTCCATCACGGGTTAAACTTTAGAGGGGGTGATTTTTTGGACCACTTCACCTTCCAGCTTGCCTGGAAACCTCCAAACTTGGACTTTGTTTTGTGAATTTTGTCCATTTTTTTCTCCATACTTAGTCAAATTCAAGCTCCTTTCACCTACAAGATATGAAACACCTACCATAAGCTCAAAAATATGTATTTAAGTGAAAATAAGGAGTATCAAGTTATAAAACACTCAAAACAATGCACAATATGGGTGAAATATGGCTAAAAGGAGTGTAAGCTCTCCCAACATTAATAAGTTCTCCAAAAGATATGGTAAGGCTTAAAAGGAGTGCCAAAAGAATAAAATCCCTCCTAAATTTGTTGTGGGAGAGCAAAATGCACAGCCATGCCTATTGGCAATGATCTAGAAGGTGCAAATAGAGGAGTCTTATATCTTGGATTAGAGGTTCGAGGGAGACTCGAGTTCAAACACCACAAGTGTTAATACAGACAGTGTAGGTTACCCTAAGGAATCCAATTAAAACATAACATCAAATGAGGGATAGCCAGGAAAATTTTACCAATATATATCAGCTCCTAACTGAATGTCGACCAAATAATAAGGTGCAACAAAAGAGTCCCAAAAAAGATGATGGGATAGTCATTCATCCACTTGGGGATATATAGCTACTTAAAATAGAATATAATAGGTCTTAATAGAACTAATAAACAAACAAAGGTAAGCTCCTTTGTATTAGAGTTAATGTAGGCATGTTGGAGTCGTGGAGAATAAGATTTAAATTGGTACAATAGAAAGAGTGGCAGAGCAGATGTTTCTAGGTTGGGAATTTACTATAAATTTGGAAAGTTACTATAATGGAAGAATTTGGCATTCTTGGAGGCTAGATTTTTTCTAGGCTAGTGCAGTTAGTATGACAGTACAAGGACTTACGTGCAAGGTGCTTAATGTGTATGTTCAGAATACCTTTTATTTCACAATGGTGTATGCTCACAACACCAACGAGGATAAAAGATCATTGTGGATTAATTTTAGGGATATTATTCAAGGTATTCAGTTGCCTTGGCTAGTAAACAGGTGACCTAATTCAATCTTAAGACAAGATGATAGGATTGGTAAAAGTACCATCGTTTTTAGGGAACTGATTGAATTTCATGAATGTGTCGATAATAGTGGTCTATAGGAACTACCTTATTATGGTAGTATATACACATGGAGTGACAGACAAATAGAATCTGGTCAAAAATAGATTGGACATCTGTGAATAGAGACTGATTAGATATCATGTCTCCTTATTCTACTACTTATGTCATGACCCAAATGGTCGTGAATGGCAACCACACTAACCCCTCCCCCCTCTTCAGTGGGTAAACAGTGTCTTACCAACTAACCCAACCACTTAGCGATTCAATTTGCAAGCATAAGGCAAGTCAAGATATAATAAACAAAGTCTTAACTAATCAAATAAATAAATATGCGGAAATCTAGCTATTATATCCCGAAGATCTGAAACTCATCGTACAAAGGACGCTAACTAAACAGTGTCTAAGATTAGTCCAAAACAACTAATAATAATACAATGTCTGAAGAAATAAATTTATGTCACTAAGAAGATCCATGGCAGCCTGAATAAGAGTAGCTCATCTGCGATTAGTCAATTGGTTCTGCTAGATGTGAGATCGCGTAGAAGTCTCTATAATATAATATGCACTCAAAAGAAAAGTGAAGGAGTAGCATCAGTACAAACACTATATATTTGTAGGTATCATAGACCAACTCAAATTAGTAACAAGTATATATCACAATTCAACAAACAAGTGACAGATACATCAGCCATAATCAAGAACTCAGATAATCAAGTAGTCACATCAGCCAGGTAAATTACCCAAATCTAGACATATCAATATAAATCAATGAAGGACATATGAGTCACCCAAATAGATATAATAAGTCATTAAAAACTCAGCAAATATAATACAGTCACATCACGAAACATGGGATCATGTCCATACTGAAGTCACAGTTATCACTCATCTGTACACACATGCTAAAGGGACTTTAATATTTCTTAACTAGTCATGACCTGTAGGGGATGGCCTAGGATCCATGTGTCGTACAAGTGTGGTACCACTCCATAACATAACCACTCATCTATAAGCTCATATCAGACTCGAGCCACTTATCATCACAATAATATGTATATTCTAAATCCTCATTAACATATCTCTACATGTTCTTATTCAAGTTATCTCTCAGGATAATATCAACAAGTACACAATAAATATAATAAGTTCACATTATCCACAAGTCATTTAAAGACAGGCTTCAATAGTTTAACAGCTTATTCATACAAGCAATTGTTAAGCCAATAATATCAATCACAGCTATGTCCAAACACCAATTAACATACTTTATAAACTCATAATGCATAACACACAACTAATTAAAATCTAACTCCACATAAATCATAACCTATATCAATCAAAGAACTGGATTAACAAGTTAATTTGCGTGAGCCTTTCCTTTTCTCAATGCCTCAGAATTGTCAAAGTTTAAAACAAGAAAATATAAGAGTATTCAATCATCCACTCTTCAAACATCATCTTTGAGAATTCAAACCCACTTAATTCTACCCTTCTTAAGGTCTAAATCATTATCCAAGGGTTATCATTGTTACCTAGTTACCCAATATTCATATTATCCCAATTCATGGAGTTTCTACTCCTTTCATCTCCCTCAAAGCATGTTTTATGCTAAAGGTTCCATTTTTATTAGACTCTAGGTTCCCAATTACCATAATTCATATTCAAGAACTACAACTTCATGCCAGGGAGTGTTAATATACAACTTAGAAGCATTCTAGATTATTACATCTACCCATAGGTTTTCCCACACTTTTCATGAACCTAGGGTTCTAATAAAAAATTCAGCATTACAATCATTCCGAACAATTCTATGATGTTAAAGGATTACTAGAAGAAATGATTGATGGAATAAACTTACCTCGAAGAGAAAATATCCCTAGCCTTGGGAAAATTGCCTCTCCGGAGTTCTAAAATGAGTTCTTAGATTTTATGAGATGTAATTCAGAATAAATGGCTTAAAGAAGATATTCTAGTTTGCGACACTTGCTGCAGCAGACACTTTTTGTTGCAGCAAACACTCTATTGTGAGTCCTGATGATTTCTCCAAACCTCGTTATAGCAAAACTTTGACCGTTATGGCTATCTCACTACAGTGGGAATAACATTTCTGCAGTGATGCTCTTAACCAATAGCTCAAGAAAACCATCATTCATTCTTATTTCACAACACAAATTTCTTTCTTAGGACATCACGAGGCAATCCTTATGTGGCAACCACTATAAACACATGCTATGAATTCACTCGTACTTTTAGAATTTCCTATGAAGGTCTAGATCACTAGGTCACCCCCTAATAGAACATAACACAACAAAACCAAACATAATTCATTGCGATTAAACAAGAGTTTTTGGCTTTAAACCACCCTACCTTTGAGTTTTTGTTAGCTCAACTACTATCATGCCCCGAGGTTACCCCTAGACGAAACACGGGATCCGGGGCCACAAGTGCCCTAGACTTACCCTTGGTCATAGCATACTCAGTCATTCATAAGAAGGCATAGCGGAAGTATAAATAGAATGTTAGGCAACCCAAAACCATAAATGATAAGTCAATTCAAAACATAGTTTTAAAAGAGTGACTTGAAATATTGGCTATGTCTGAAAATCCTCTACACATGACATAAGGAGTTGCTAGGCAAGACCCTAGCTAACTCAAGGTATGGAAGTAAATAATCAAAAAAACTAGCTAGAATCATAAATATCCCTCGAACCATGAGGACTCACTGACACTGACTAGAAATGGCTTGTGATCTCTAGCCACGTGCCTGAGGAAGGGAACCTGAATCTGCATCGTCAAGAAGATGCAGCGCAAAATGTGTGTTAGTACTATAGGATGTACTGAGTATGTGAGATATGTTTGATCATGATAAAACATACTTAAAACATGCTTAAAATTATCTCTTTCGAAATAAGAGATAGCATAAGAAATTTTCAAGGTATAAGACATAAACATGAAGTAAAGTCTAGGTTCAAAGTAAGGTATCATATAACTTCATAACTTGAAAATAATTATGTGAGAGTTTCTCTTAACTGACATTAAACCATGATGAGATACATGGAGTCTAGTGTTATGCACCCACACTGAAAAAGGTTGTCCTAACCGGCTAAGGTTAGAACCATGTTCATAAGGATCCTTTCATAATCCACGGAGGATAACCTACGGTGGCAACGTAGTTTTAGACTTGGGCTATCTAGAACCCTCATTGCTCGATGCTAAATAATACTCCCAAAATATATAACATAAGGCACATATACATGTGACATATCTAAATGTCAAGCTTGTTCATAAACATGTTCATAACCCGGATCTTCATACTACGCATGAATCTTGGTTTAGAAAATAATTCATGAGCATTGATGGCACATCGGGTGTCTTGCATTGCATAATAGTTCATAACTTGAAAACTTGCATGACACTAGTTTAATTTCATAATACATATACTTTCATAAAACATAGGAACAATGCATGCACTTGCTTGAAATTCATCAAAACATGCTATCAAATACCCAATGTACTTGAATCAATTTATGCATGTAGAATTTGCCATAATTAGCCTTCAATTTGAAATAGGAGTTCACATGTAAAAACCCATACAAAATCTTGCAATTTAGTAGTAATTTCATAATAAAATCATGAGAAGGGAATTTAGAGCAAAACCCATAAGAATTGGGTAAGAACCCTAATTTGAAAGTTCATGAAATCAAATTAAAAATTTGGGGTTTTGGGCATAAGGGTGAAAGGAACCCGTTGTTAAATACCCACATACCTTGATTGAAGCTAACCCACTTGAAATTGAAAAGAAAGGAGACTTGATCTTGGAGCTTGAAGCAGTTCTTTTCCTTTTGGGGAGATAAATTAAGATTTGAGGAGGGACTTAGACTAATGAGGGTTAAAACCCTTCTAGAAGTAGTAAAAATGACTTCATTTAGGAGTTAAAAGGGTGGGTAATTATAAAAATACCCTTGGGACTTAATTAAGAAAAAGCTATTTTAAAGCTCGGCTTCAGGTTCCACGGGTCCCTTCCACAGACCGTACAACTCCTCATGGCTCGTGGACTTGAGTCGTGCTTCCTGAGCCAAAATTTCAGGCTGTGGATAACTTTTCACGGACTAACAGGATGACCTGTAGAAACTTCTATGAGTCGTGGAACCAATTCTTGGTTTCAGGGGAAATGGCCACTCTCTGTCTAACTTTCACGGGTTGGTACCATGATCTGTGGAAACATCCACGAACCCTGAAACTAACCTGTGGTCCTCAAACCTGAGGGTGGTCTGTAGGACTGGAATCATGAGTCCTTTCCATGACTCGTGGAATTTTCCATGGCTCGTGGACCTGACCCGTGGTCCCTGGAAGTTTAAAAATTTTTAAGTTCTGAGTTTAAAAGCTGAATTGATTTCCGAGGTGTTAAAATATCTACTCCTTGGGATTATTCCTCCTCGAATAAAGACTAAGCAAGAAAAACTTGAGAGAACGACAGCCCAACCAACAACAAAACATGGAAACCAAGGAATAAACATGAAAACTAAACTTTTCAACTTAAAACATGACTGAATCAACTTCAAAAACATGAATACATGCTAGGATCATGAGTAAAACTGATGGAATAGAATCGTAGGAGCATACTAAGAAGGAAACTATTACCTCAAGCTGAAACACAATCGGAAGGGAAGATATGAGGGTACTTAACTTTCATGGTTGCTTCTGCTTCCTATTTAGCTTCCTCAACAAGTTGATTCCTCCAAAGAACTTTTACCAAAGCGACTTCTTTATTTCTCAACCTCCGAATCTGACGATCAAGAATCTCCCTGGGAACCTCCTCATAAGTGAGACTATCCTTCACACCCACATCCTCCAAAGGGACAAATAAGGTTAGATCACCAACACACTTCTTCAACAAGAAAATATGGAAAACTGTATGAACCTCTTGTAAATCCGATGGCAAATCTAACTCATAAGCAACGCTACCAACTCTCCTCAGAATCTGATAAGGACCTACAAAATGGGGACTAAGCTTCCCTTTCTTGCCAAATCTCTTCACACCCTTCATGGGTGACACTTTCAGAAAGACCCAATGGTCAACCTCAAATTCCAACTGCCTCTTTATTACATCCACATATGATTTCTATCGACTTTGAGCGGTCTTCAACCTCTCCCAAATAAGTTGAACCTTATCCATAGTCTCATGAACCAAAGCCACACCAATCAAGGCTGTCTTACCTACCTCAAACCAACCGATAGGAGACCTACACCTTCGACCATAAAGCACCTCAAAAAGAGCCATATGGATGCTAGAATGAAAGATGTTGTTGTAGGCAAACTCGATAAGAGGTAGTGATTATCCCAATTACCTTTGAAGTCAATCACGCAAGCCCTCAACATATCCTCTAAAGTCTAAATAGTATGCTCTGCCTGGCCATCCGTCTGTGGGTGAAAAGTTATGCTAAGATTCACCTGAGTACCAATACCTCTCTGAAACAATCTCCAAAACTGGGAGGTAAACTGATTACCTCTATCTAAATTGATAGATGAATAAATAACATACAATCTGACTATCTCCCGAATGTAGAGTTTGGCATAATCATCTGCTGAATCAGTAGTCTTAATGGCCAAGAAGTGGGATGACTTAGTCATCCGGTCGACGATTACCCAAATGGAATCATGCTGCCTTCGAGTACAAGGAAACCCAGTGATAAAGTCCATACTGATCACTTACCACTTCCAAGTAGGAAGGTTAATGTCCTGAGTCATGCCACCAGGGCGCTGATGCTCTACCTTCACTTGCTGACAGTTGGGACACTTAGCTACAAAATCGGTTATGTCCCTCTTCATACCATTCCACCAATAGACTTCTCGTAGATCACGGTACATCTTGGTGGCACCAGGTTGAATAGAATATCTGGAACTGTGAGCCTCATTCAAAATCTGATGTCTCAACCCAGCTACATCTGGCACACACAATCAACCCTAATAACGAAGCACCCCATCTCCCCCTTGGGAGAAAACCTCAACTCTTTGCTGATGGACTGCACCCTTTAGCTGAAGAAAAATAGGGTCATTGTCTTGCTTTGCCTTTACCTCAGCTACTAAAGATGATTCAGAACCATTCTGAACAATAACACCACCTTCTGTCGAGTCCATAAGGCAAACTCCCAACCGAGAAAGCCTATGAACCTCCTTAACCAATTTCTTCTTTCTTTCTTCAACTGAAGATACACTACCCATGGACAATCTACAAAGTGCATTTGCTACAACATTGGCCATACTCGGGTGGTAAAGCACACTCATATCATAATCTTTAAGAAGCTCAAGCCATCTCTTTTGATGCAAATTCAATTCCTTCTTAGTGAACACATACTGAAGACTCTTATGATCGGTGAAAAAATCCACATACACACCGTACAAGTAATGTCTCTAAATCTTCAAAGCAAAAAATATGGCTGCTAGCTCAAGATCATGAGTAGGATAGTTCTTCTCATGAATCTTAAGTTGTCTAGAGGCATAAGCAATCACTTTACTACGTTGCATTAAAACACAACCCAAACCAATCCTAGAAGCATCACAATACACAACAAAGTCATTTAGGCCCTCGGGTAGAGCCACACTGGAGCTGTGGTCAACCTAGTCTTAAATTCCTGGAAGTTCTTCTCACATAGATAAGACCACTAAAATTTTACCTTTTTCTGAGTCAACCGAGTCAATGGGGCAGCAATGGAAGAAAACCCTTCCACAAACCTCCTGTAGTAACCAGCCAAACCCAAAAAGCTCCTAATATCAAACTCAGAAGTGGGTCTAGGCCAGTTCTTTACTGCCTCAATCTTTTGAGAATCAACCCGAATACCATCTCCAGTCACAATATGACCCAGAAAAGCAACAGACTGCATCCGAAACCCACACCTGTTGAACTTAGCAAACAACTGCAGATCCTTGAGGATTTGCAACACAACTCTCAAATGGTCTGCATGCTCCTCCTCACTTCGAGAGTAGATAAGGATATCATCAATGAAAACAATCATAAACAAATCCAAATATTATTTGAACACATGTTTCATCAAATCCATAAAGGTTGCAGGAGCATTCGTTAGACCAAAAGACATAACAATAAATTCATAATGACCATACCGAGTCCTGAAGGCTGTCTTTGGAATATCACACTCTCAAACACAAAGCTGATGATAATCGGATTAAGGTCGATCTTGGAGAAGAAACTAGAACCCTGAAGCTGATCGAATAATTCATCAATCCTAGGAATGGGATATTTATTCTTAATTGTGACCTTGTTCAATTGACGGTAGTCGATATACATCCTAAGGGAACCATCCTTTTTCCGCACAAACAAAACTGGGGCATCCCATGAAGAAATGCTAGGACTGATGAAACCCTTATCAAGAAGATCCTTCAATTGATCCTTTAACTCTTTATGTTCTGCGAGAGCCATTATATAGGGAGGGATAGATATAGGATTCGTATCTGAAAGAAGATCTATCCCAAAGTCGATCTCCCACTCGGGAGGGACTCTGGGCAAATCTTTGGGAAATACTTCTGGGAACTCATTCACAATAGGGACAGACTGAAGGGATGGGGTTTCAGACTTCGTGTCCATCACCCGAACCATATGATAAACATAACCCTTAGAAATTATCCTCCTATCCTTAAGATAAGATATAAAACAACCTTTCGAGGATGGGGGACTACCTTTCCACTCTAAGACGGGTTCATTTAAAAACTTGAAACTGACAACCCAAGTACGACAATCAACCGAAGCATAACAAGCATACAACTAATCCATACCAAGAATAACATCAAAATCAGTCATCTCCAACTCTACCAAATCTGCTAAAGTGACTCTATGAAGGATTGAGATAGAGAAATTTTGGTAGATTCATTTGGCTAGGACTGACTCACCATCAAAAGTAGAAACACAATCTAAAAGCAATTCAGGACAAATTTTGAATTTACATGCTATATAATGGGTCACAAAGATAAGAAGGCACTCGGGTCTAATAAATCATAAACATCAAGATAGAAGATTTTCAACATACTAGTGATAACATCCGGTGAACTCTCCTGGTCCTGACGGGAGGACGTATCATAAAGACAGTTCTGGCGCTGACCACCAGAACTAGAAGCAGTGCCCTACTGGGCTGGTCATCCTCCTGGGGCAGCTGGAGCAGACTGAGACCTACTACCTCACTGCCCTTTCTTATATGAAGGGCAATATCTAATCATGTATCCAGTCTGTCCACATCCAAAGCATTCTCCTGTGCCCAAATGACACTCTCTCGGGTGATTTTCCCGCACTTGCTACAAATAGGATGGGAAGATCATTTAGCAACACTCCCCTGAGACTGCGAATAAGAACCAGATCCTCTACCAGTATGGTCATGACAAGGCTGTGGGGTCTGGGTAGGAGCACTAGCAGAAGAATTAATGGGTCCTGATGACTTTTTCTGAAATGAGGAGTGATGTCCGCCACCGGACCCCTGATGGCCAAATCTTGAACCCTCAGATCTAACTCTCTTATTCTCCCTAGCCATCTCCCTAAGCTTGTCCCCCTCAATCTGGTGAGCATGAGTCATAAGTCTAGAGATACTCATGTCACTCAACAACATAGCAGATCTACACTCTTTTTTTCACCAAGTCTGAAACTCCATAGATATACTTGCTCATCTGATCCTGTGGGTCAGCCACCATAGCAGGAGCGTATCTGGAGAGCTGAGTGAACCTCTAACTGTACTCCTGGACTGTCATGGATCCATGTCTCAAGTTCACAAACTCCTCGTCCTTCGCTTTCCTTAACTCCTTCAGAAAGAACCAGTCTAGGAAAGCCCTTTCAAAACACTCATAAGTCATAGGGACCTCATCTCTAGCCTTAGTTTCCTTCCATTGCGTTAAATAGATATGAGCTATATCCTTGAGTTGATAGGATGCTAACACAACACTATCAACCCCAGCTACTTGCATAACATCAAAGATTTTCTTTACCTCATCCAAAAAGTTAAAAGGATCTTCCATAACCTTTGAACCCCAGAATTCTAGCGGGTTCATACGGATAAAATCATGAACTTAGGCCGCTAACCCACCTTGAGAATGGACGGGTATAGGAGCCGGCTGGTTGGCCTGAGCGGCCAAGGTCTAGGCTAGCATATGGATGGCATTCCTGAACTCCTCATTTGTGACCTTGGGGGGCAGAACTAGAGGAGCAGCATTCCAAGCGATTCGGTGAGGCATAGCATGTCGAGGCATAATCTAAAATGTACAAGGAAAAGATTAGAGGGATATTAAAGTTAAACTCTAATGCACGATGTGATCATGAAAGAAGTGAGGTTTTTCTAAGACATCTCATAGCTTCCCTCTCATATGTGTGGTGCGATTCACATACATAAAATATATTCTACTCGATGCGGCTTTCATACATCCTAGGACTCTTGAACCTAAGGCTCTGATACCAAGTTTGTCACACCCCGAGGTTACCTCCTAGATGTAACATGGGATTCGAGGCCACAAGTGCTCTAGACTAACCCCTGGTCATAGCATACTCAGTCATTCATAAGAAAGCATAGAGAAAGCATAAATAGAATGTTAGGCAACCCAAAACCATAAATGATAAGTCAATATGAAACATAGTTTTAAAAGAGTGACTCGAATACTGGCTATGTCTGAAGAGCCTCTACGCATGACATAAGGAGTTTCTAGGACAAGACCCTAGCTAACTCAAGGTATGGAAGTAAATAGTCAAAAAAACTAGCTAGAATCATAACTAGCCCTCGAACCATAAGGACTCACTGACTGAAAATGGCATGCGATCTCTAGCCACGTGCCTGAGGAAGGGAACCTGAATCTGCATTGTTAAGAGGATGCAGCACAAAATATGCGTCAGTACTATAGGATGTACCGAGTATGTGAGTTATGCCTGATCATGATAAAACATACTTAAAATGAGCTCTTTCAAAAAAGGAGATAGCATAAGAAATTTTCAAGGTATAAGACATAAACATGAAGTAAAGTCAAGGTTCAAAGTAAGGTATCATATAACTTCATAACTTGAGAATAATCATGTGAGATTTTTTCTTAACCGACATTAAACCATGATGAGCTACATGGAGTCCAGTGTCATGCACCCACACTGAAAAAGATTGTCCTAACCGGTCAAGGTTAGAACCATATTTATAAGGATCCTTTCATAAGTAATGGAGGGCAACCTATGGTGGCAACGTAGTTTTGGACTTGGGTTATCTAGAACCCTTATCGCTCGGTGCTAAATACTACTCCCAAAACATATAACATAAGGCTAACATACATGTGACATATCTAGATGTCAAGCTTGTTCATAAACATGTTTATAACCCGGATCTTCATACTACTCACGAATCTTGATTTAGAAAATAATTCATGAACATTGATGGCACATTGGGTGTCTTGCATTGCATAATAGTTCATAACTTTAAAACTTTCATGGCACTAGTTCAATTTCATAATACATATACTTTCATAAAACATAGGAACTAGGCATGCACTTGCTTGAAATTCATGAAAACATGCTATCAAATATCCAATTTACTTTAATCAATTTATGCATGTAGAATTTGTCATTAATAGCCTTCAATTTGAAATAAGAGTTCATATGTAAAAACCCATGCAAAATCATGCAATTTAGTAGTAATTTCATAATAAAATCATGAGAAGGCAATTTAGAGCAAAACCCATAAGAATTGGGTAAGAACCCTAATTTGAAAGTTCATGAAATCAAATTAAAGATTTGGGGTTTTAGGCACAAGGGTGAAAGGAACCCATTATTAAATACCCACATACCTTGGTTGAAGATAACCCATTTGAAATTTAAAAGAAAGGAGACTTGATCTTAGAGCTTAAGACTTGGAGCTTGAAGCAGTTCTTTTCCCTTTTTAGAGATGAATGAAGATCTGAGGAGGGACTTAGGCTAATGAGGTTGAAAACCCTTCTATAAGTAATCAAAATGACCTCATTTAGAAGTAAAAGGGTGGGTAATTATAAAAATACCCCTGGGACTTAATTAAGAAAAAGTTGTTTTAAAGCTCGTCTTCAGGTTCCACGGGTCCCTTCCACGGACCGTAGAACCCCTCAGGGCTCATGGACTTGAGTCATGGTTCCTGAGCCAAAATTTTAGGCTGCGAATAACTTTTCACAGACTAACAGGATGACCCGTAGAAACTTCTACGAGACGTGGAACCAATTCGTGGTTCCAGGGGAAATGGCCACTCTTTGTCTGACTTTCACGGGTTGGTATCATGATCCATGGAAATATCCACGAACCGTGAAACTGACCCGTGGTCCTCAGACCTGAGGGTGGTCTACAGGACTAGAATCACGAGTCATTTCCATGGCTCGTGGACTTGACCCGTGGTCCCTGGAAGTTTAAAATGTTGCAAGTTCTGAGTTTAAAAGTTGAATCGATTTCCGAGGTGTTATACTCACTATGGGAACTCTAACAGGGTATTATGGCCCTAAACATCCGATAATGAATGGAAGGGTCATTTCATCAGATACCAATTAAACAATCGGTTGTCCCTGAACGGACAAGAAGGGCAAACAAGGGAAGGATTACTTGATTCAACAAAAGGTTGGGGAAACATATACGCATGTCTGATTTGATCTCCCAAGGCCTTCTTCACAGGACAGTTCTTCTATTGGACCTTCACAGACTCAATCTCTTTTGATCTCAACTTGCAGACCTCTCTATCTATGATAGTCACAGGCTCCTCTTCATATGATAGATTCTCATCGAACAGGACCGAATCTCAGCAAAAAATATAATTCCCATCACCAAAATATTTCTTTAACATGGACACATAAAACACCGGGTGAACTCCCAACAAAGCAGGAGACAAAGACAATTCGTAGGCTACCTTCCCCACACGTCTAAGAACTTGAAATGGACTAATAAACCTCAAACTAAGCTTACCTCTCTTTCCTAATCTCATCACACCCTTCATAGGTGAAACCTTGAGCAAGTCTTATTGTCCTACCATGAAATACATATCCCAGACCTTTTGATCTGCATACTCTTTCTGCCAACTCTGGGCTACCACGAGCTTCTCTTGAATTACCTTCACCTTCTTCAATGACTCCCTAAAAAGATCAATACACCATGGTCTCACCTCAAAAGCATCAAACCAACAAATAGGAGATCCCTTCTCCCATATAACATCTCAAATAGGAGCCGTATCAATACTCCAGTGATAACTATTGTTATAAACAAACTCTGCCAATGGCAAAAACTAGTCGCAATAACCACCAAATTTTATCACACGTGCGGAGCATATCTTCTAAAAGCTGAATCATCCTCTTAGACTGTCCATCGGCCTGAGGGTGAAACTATGTACTAAGGTTCAACCTAGTACCCAACTCAGCCTGCAAAGTCCTCTAAAAGTTAAAAGTGAATTGCATACCTCTATTTGAGATAATGGAAACCGAGACTCCATTCAATCAAACAACCTCTCGAATATATAACTTGGCTAACTTCTCTACATTATAAGTCACCTGAACAGGTACAAAATGTGCAGACTTAGTCAACTTATCAATAATGACCCAAACCAAGTTGAACTTACCCAATTTTTTTGGAAGACCAACAACAAAGTCCATCACTATCCTTTCCCACTTCTATTCATGAATGGGTTGTCTCTAGTGATTATATTTTACCTGCTGACAATTTAGACACTGGGTGACAAAATCAAAAGTGTCACGCTTCATCCTACCCCACCAATAATGTTGTCTCAGATTATAATACATCTTGGTGGGGCCAGGATGTATAGAGAATCTTGAACTATAAGCCTCTGTCAGGATAGTCTTAATTAGATCATCAACACGAGGAACACACACATGCCCCTATATTTTCAACACACCCTTATCATTATTCACGACCTTCTTGTCCTCTCCCTGCAAGACCTTGTCATGAATCTTGCTCAATTTATCATTCTCAAACTGTTTGGCCTTAATATACTCTATAAATGAAGATCTTGCCTCAACACAAGACAAAACTCCATCCGACTCGAACATATTAAACCTCATAAAACTGTTAGCTAGAGTTTGAACCTCTCCAACCAATAGATGCCTTGTAGCATCAAAACAAGACAGGTTACCCATACTCCTAGACTTCCTACTCAAAGCATCAATTACCACATTTGCCTTACTCGGATGGTATAAGATAGTAAAATCATAATCCTCGAGTAGCTCCATCCATCTACACTGCCTCAAGTTTAGATCCCTCTGCCTAAACACATGTTACAAACTACGATGGTCAGTAAACACCTCAAAACGGATACCATAAAGATAGTGCCTCCAAATCTTAAAAGCAAACACCATTGCTGCCAACTCCAAGTCATGCACACGATAGTTCTTTTCATGAACCTTCAGTTTCCTAGAAGCATATGCAATGACTTTCTTATCATGTGTAAAAACAGCACCCAAGCCAGAATGTCAAGCATCACAATAAACAACAAATCCCTTACCCTTCACTAACAATGTAAGGATGGGAGCCATGGTCAATAAAGTTGTACGCTTTTGAAAGCTCTCCTCACGCTCATCAGACCACTAAAATGGCACATCTTTCTGAGTCAAATGAGTTAGCTGGGAAGCAATAGAAGCAAACCCCTTCACAAATTGGTGATAATGGCTAGCCAACCCTATTAAATTATGAATCTATGTCACCAAAGTTGGCCTAGCATAACTATTAACTGCTTTCTCTTTTTGCAGATCAACCGTAATTCCCTCCTTTGAAACCACATGCCCCAAAAAGGACACATAAACCAACCAAACCTCACACTTAGAGAATTTAGAATACAACTATTTTTCTCTCAACAACCCCAATGCCACTCTCAAATGATCCTCATGCTCCTCCTTACTCTTTGAATACACCAAAATGTCATAAATAAACACAACTAAAAAAGAAACCAAATATGGCGTAAAGATACCATTCATCAAACTCATAAAGGCATTGGGGAATTGGTAGGCCCAAAAGACATCACCAAAAACTCATAATGCCCATACTTGGTCTAAAAAGCAGTCGTAGGAATATCCTCAGCTTGAATCTTCAATTGGTGATACCTAGATCTCAAGGCAATCTAAGAGAATACTGACGCACCCTTAAGTTGATCAAATAAGTCATCTATGTGGGAGAGAGGGTACTTATTTTGAATAGTGACTTTGTTCAGTTGATGGTAGCTAATGCACATACGCATACTCCCATCTTTCTTTTTCACAAACAATACAAGATCACCTCATAGGAGGCGCTCGAATGAATAAACCCTTTACTAAGAAGGTTCTGCAACTGAATTTTAAACTTTCTTAACTCAGCCGGTGCCATCCAATATGGAAGAATAGAAATAGGATGAGTCTCGGGCTTTAAATAAATATAAAAATCAATATCACGGTCTAGTAGTATGCTAGGTAAATTTATGGGAAACACTTCCAAGAACTCACAGACTACAGAACTAACTTTATGGATGAAACATATAAACTAGTGTTTTGAAGGTGCGCCAAAAATGCCAGATAGACCCTCTCTATTAGCTTCTTGGCATAAATAAAGGATATAATTTTTTTAGGAACATGGCTATAATCATCCTTCAACTTAAACCTAGACATACCAGGCATAACTATCATAATTGTTTTAGCATTACCCCAAAATCACATGGTAAGAAGACAACTAATTTATCCCCAGAATGACATCAAAGTCAACCATATCAAGAATCACTAAGTCTCCCAGGTTTTATACCCCATGAATGTAATAAGACACAAATGGTAGACTATATATATATAATCACTGAATCACCAACAGGGGTAGAAACATAAATAGGAACATCAAGTAAATCACATATCATGTCTAGATCCATAGAAAAATATGTAGACACATAAGAAAACATGGAACTAGGATCAAATAAAGTTGTAGCCATCAGGTCATAGACTAGAATAATACTTATGATCACTGCATCAGATACCTATGCCTTGGGTCTACCTGGGAAAGCATAGAAATCAATCCAACCACCTGCATGTGTGCCGCCCTTGTCGGGCTGAGTACCACCTGTACCAGCATATCTACTGCCCTGGTTAGACTAGATATCACCTCTACCTATCACGTGGCTACCATGTGCACCCTAAGGACGATCTCTATTATTTGAACCACCACCCTGGCTTACTAAAGCTACAGCTCGAGGAGCTTGCTGCTGAGCTGACTGACTGCCCTATCTGAACACGGGGAACCATCTCCAAATGTGCCCAAATTCACCATATATAACATGTCTTATCCAACGTAGGCAGCTACGCTCAAAATGAAGAAGTAATATGCGTACTATGATTTGAAGAATGTTGGCTCGCCCCTGATGGACCCCCAGTTGATATTTGCATGGTCAACTGAATGGGGCATCCAGAGTACCCCTGAGAAACTGGGCCATTGGAGAAAGATCCATTGTAACTACCACCCTTTGGGCCTTCTTTTCTGCAGACTTAGCATAGCCTTCCTGTTTCACCCCCTCCACATTCCTAACATACTTAACCACCTCCTGAAAAGTCTTCTCAGAAGAAACCGTCTACAGAGCTGACAGTTGAAACCCCCATTCAATCCTTTGACAAATTGATGGATCCTTTCCTCCTCAAAGGGTAACAACTGTACTGAATATCAAGATAGCGAGTGGAACCAGGCCACATAGGATGAAACAGATGAACTGCCCTACTAAATACTAGTAAACTCATCACGCCTCCTATCCCATAAAGTACTAGGGATGTACTTCTCTAAAGAAAATGGAGTAAAACTGAGTCAAAGACAATGGAGGAAATCCAGCTGGCCTATACTCCACAAATACTCTCCACCATAACTTTGCATCCCTAACAGCTGGAAAAGAGAGAACTCCACCCTATATCTCTCTACTTCCCGCATCTTTTGAAGCCTCTTAGGAAAATCAATAATAAACTCATAAGCATCCTAAGACTCGGTACCATAGAAAACTATAGGCTTCATCTTAGTTAACCTCTAAAATAGATTGTGCTCATCCCCAGCCATTACCGACCCAGTCACTGGTTTATGAAATACCCAATCTTAGAAACCTCATCCATCTATGAAGTCACAGCATGTAACACCCCAAAACTCGAATTAGATATCAAACTCACAATCCAGAAAGTTAGTTGTAACGGTTGGTCACCACGGGCTGCCGCCACAGGCGTTGGAGCTCTGACGGGACATGGGGTGTGTCGTGTGAATCATCTAGTGGCTCTGAGCTATTACTATCCAGTCCAACAGGCATTTTCAATGGGAATCATAGTGGCGATGGCCCATGGGAATCCATCGTCGAAACCTTCCAGTGATTTTTCCCCATGTCTTCATTTGCTCTAATGGGCATCGCCACGAGTGTTGTGGGGCGACGGGCCATGGAAATAAGGAGTAAAAATCTTCCAGAAGTCCCAGACCTCGGGTAGCCTTACTCGATGCCTTGGTTCGACAGGACGTCTTGTGTGCGACGCCCATTGGGCAGCCCATGAGGCGATAAATTCTACACATTTTCATTTCTAAGTTAGGGGTAATTTAGTCTTTTACACATTCATTTACTCTTAAGTGAGGTCATTTTGGTCATTTTTAGTAGGGTTTTATCCCCTAATAGCCAAAGCTCTTGTCATTCTATTCCAAAGAAGAAAGATTTCCTCTTCTCCAAGTCTCAAGCTCCAAGAAAGAAGCTCTAAGTTCAAACCTCCATTTCTTTTCATCTTAGATCAAGCAAGCTTCAATAAGGTATGTGGGTATTCAATAAGGAATTCATTTCACCTTTATGCCCAAAACCCATGATTTTTACTTTGATTTATGGAATTGTGAAATTAGGGTTCTTACCCAAATTGGGGAAAACTTATGGGTTCAGTTTTAAGCATCAATTCACGGTTTCTCATTACTTATCTATGATTTATTTGAACTTTCTTAATTGATTTTGAACGCCCATACATTAAAAATGATTTCTAGCATGATTCCATTAAATTACATGATTTCAAGTGAAAATTGACATGTTTAGATAATGTGGCCTTATGTATTTATGAAAGTGCATGCCTAATTCTTCAAATTATGAATTTAGAAAGAAAAGTATGTTTTGAATTATGGCTATTGATGTGACGCTAATTTACGTCACTTTCGACTCCTTTTTACTAAGAACAATCGTATGTTTTCAAGCAACCATTGTTGTTTTTGATGCTTTTATGTTGTATTTGTAGGAAATGGAAGCAAACACGGAAACGGAAGAAAATACGCGAAAAACAACATTCTGCCTAAGAGTGACGGCCTGAGTGACGGCCCGTCACAAGGCTGACGACCCGTCACCGGGACCGTCAACTTAAGGCAGTGTTGCTGCCAAGCAGTGACGGCCCAGGCGACGGTCCGTCACTGCCCTGACGGTCCGTCAAGCCTGGCCGTCACGCTAAGGCAGTAGCACTGGTCGGCGACCCGCGTTTTGGGGATTCCTAGCCCGTTTTGGAAGTGGTTTCTACTACTCCTATAAATACCCTATGTTAGGTTTATGTTAATGATAATTCACCCATTAGTTTAAACACGTTTTTAGTTAGTTTTTGGGAGCAAGAACACGTTTCTTGAATTAACATTCGTGTTCTTGATTCGTTCTTGAGTTCTTGGTTTCTTTTGTCCTTGGATACTTGAAGATTGTCCTCAATATATTGTAAGGATCTCGTTTCTTTATTATTTTATGAACATGACTTTCTTCTTTTCATCTTCAAGCATGAGTAACTAAAACTCCCGCAACTAGGGTTGTGGGAGCCATGGCAAACGTAGCAATATAGATTCCGGGTAGCGTTGGGTTCGATATATGTATTGTCACGTTGTTAATCATACTTTATGTCACGTTTTCTAGTGGTTGCAAACATTAGAACATGCCTAGGTTTAATTTGCTTGAGTAAAGAAGTTTAAAACCGGGAAAAACTTGATTAACGACAAGGATTCGAGACTACCAACTCTCGTCTTAAAGATTAATGCCGTAACTGGATTAGTCTACTTGATGTTAGGATTGAGAGCTAAAAAAGCACATCTTTTTGAGATCGAAAGAAGATAAAAGGAAATTTGTTTATTTGGTCGAGAGACATTTAGACGATACAATTGACGCAATCACATCGTGACAAGCATATAGAAAGAACCCTGTTAAGCCTAGAATCGATTGTTACAACGCCATGGTGAACACGTCCCTAGTTCGCATTCTCTCCTACTGATTATTCTCTTACATTATTATTGCTTTTGTTCACGATTTGTTCACAACACCCCCCTTTTTATTTATCGGAAATAATTGATCACTAGTCATCTACTTCACTAAAGTCTTAATCTTCACCATATTCTCTGTGGGATTCGACCCCAACCTTGTTGGGTTCTTTACTTGACTACGATCGCTTACGCCTCGTTAATTTGAGGTATAGTTTGAGCGTTATCAAAAAGTGGCGCCGTTGCCAAGATGTCTGTATTGTCTATTGATTGTTAGGATAGCTGCGCGTGTGTATGCATAATGTTCTATCATAACGGAATGACATGTTTGGATCCTTGCAAGTTAGTGTTTCATACATACGTATGCTACGAGGGAGCTTGATTTAATTGAATAAGTTTTGAATGACCATGAGTTGCTATAGACATGAGTTTGTGTTCTTAGTTGAGTCGTATTATTGTTTTATGTCATGTTGCTTGAGGACAAGCGAACGTTTTAAGTTGAGGGTGTTGATGTGACGCCAAATTACGTCACTTTCGACTCTTTTTTACTAAGAACAATCGTACGTTTTCAAGCAACCATTGTTGTTTTTGATGTTTTTATGTTGTATTTGTAGGAAATGGAAGCAAACACGGAAACGGAAGAAAATACGCGAAAAACAACATTCTGCCTAAGAGTGACGACCTGAGTGACGGCCCGTCACAAGGCTGACGACCCGTCACTGGGACCGTCAACTTAAGGCAGTGTTGCTGCCAAGCAGTGACGGCCCAGGCGACGGTCCGTCACTGCCCTGACGGTCCGTCAAGCCTGGCCGTCACGCTAAGGCAGTAGCACTGGTCGGCGACCCGCGTTTTGGGGATTTCTAGCCCGTTTTGGATTTGGTTTCTACTACTCCTATAAATACCCTATGTTAGGTTTATGTTAAGGAGAATTCACCCATTAGTTTAAACACGTTTTTAGTTAGTTTTTGGGAGCAAGAACACGTTTCTTGAATTAACATTCGTGTTCTTGATTCGTTCTTGAGTTCTTGGTTTCTTTTTTCCTTGGATACTTGAAGATTGTCCTCAATATATTGTAAGGATCTCGTTTCTTTATTATTTTATGAACATGACTTTCTTCTTTTCATCTTCAAGCATGAGTAACTAAAACTCCCGCAACTAGGGTTGTGGGAGCCATGGCAAACGTAGCAATATAGATTCCGGGTAGCGTTGGGTTCGATATATGTATTGTCACGTTGTTAATCATACTTTACGTCACGTTTTCTAGTGGTTGCAAACATTAGAACATGCCTAGGTTTAATTTGCTTGAGTAAAGAAGTTAAAACCGGGAAAACTTGATTAACGACAAGGATTCGAGACTACCAACTCTCGTCTTAAAGATTAATGCCGTAACTGGATTAGTCTACTTGATGTTAGGATTTAGAGCTAAAAAAAAAACACATCTTTTTGAGATCGAAAGAAGATAAAAGGAAATTTGTTTATTTGGTCGAGAGACGTTTAGACGATACAATTGACGCAATCACATCATGACAAGCATATAGAAAGAACCCGGTTAAGCCTAGAATCGACATTGTTACAAAAGCCATGGTGAACACGTCCCTAGTTCATCCTCTCATACTGATTTAAACTCCTACGTTTATTATTGTTTTGTTTACAATTTGATTACAAAACCCCCCCTTTTATTTACTGGAAACGATTGACGACTAGTCACATACTTCACTAAAGTCTTAATCTTAACCATATTCTCTGTGGGATTCGACCCCAACCTTGTTGGGTTATATATTTGACAACGATCGCTTACGCTTCTTAAATTGAGGTGTAGTT
>QJPP01002960.1:0-76100 GCA_003996215.1 Jaltomata sinuosa
GGTGATCGAATGAATTTGTCATTGATCGCGTACATATGGTACGCCAAAAAGATTTTGTTAAATCTTTTAAAAAAGATATAAATTATTAAAGGCAAAAGTAAAGCAAGAAAGGGGTCTTGCTTATGATGATTTTGATCATAATGACAATAATTATTTTCCTAAAAGGAGATGTTCACCATACAAATGGTGTTATAAAATATGTGATGGTACATAATTATTTGATAGCTTCGAAAAAGCTTATGTGTTACTACTCGGAGGAATGAAATTATTTATGATATTGGGTTGTAGTAAGTCTCAAAAGAAACTTATTGAGTTTCAAAGGCATTAGCCAAAAATGAAAAAATATTGAGACTATAAATTATGGGAAAACCTTATATCTTCATATTACTACAATTGAAGCGGGTTATAAATATTCATTTAAAAGGTTACCCGACTTTTCCTCCTGTTTGTAGTACACGGGTATGGTGATGGAATCACATGCGATAGTAAACTAAAAGTTTACAGAAAATATATAAGTTGGCATGACCAATTGATCATCCCGGTTCTTATAAAATGTGATGCAAAAATAATTGAGAATTCATGTGGTTATAGTGAAGAAATATAAGATTCTTCAAGAATTCTCTTGTGCTGCTTGTTCTAAAAAAAATTAAATATTATACCGGCTAAGGTTGGAATTGTTTTCCCTAAATTTTTGAAATGTATAACAAGGTGAATATGGGCCCGTTCACCTGCCATGTGAATCATTTACTATGAAATGAGATGCATCTATGGTTGGTCACATGCGCTTTGCTATCAACTTGCAATTTGATTTTTGCAAGGTTGTTTGCTGTCACGCCCTGAGGTTACCCCCTTGACGTAACACGGGACTTAGTACCATAAGTTCCCTAAGCTAACCCTTGGTCATAGCATACTCAAGAAAAACATACGATAAGCGGAAGCATGATAGATAAATCCGGGATCACATAAATAGATAATCAGTTGAATAGGAATACAAATCTAGAAGGAGACTCAAAAGCTGTCTATGTCTGAAAAGCCTCTATTCATGACATAAAGAATTGCTAGGACAAGACCCTAGCTAACTCAAAGTACGAAAATAAGTAACCAACACAGACTAAGAACATAACTAGTCCTCGATCTAAGAGGACTCGCCAACAGCTGACAGAGAGTAGCCTGGAAGCTCTAGCCATGAGTCTGAGGATGAACACCTGAATCTGCATCATCAAAGGATGCAACGCAAGATATGAGTCAGTACTATAGGATGTACTGAGTATGTGAGAGATGCATGAATATGATGAAAACATACTTAAACCATAAATAAGACTTAGTTCATGCATGAAGAAGTTATCGGAGGTAAATATCATAATATGAGTAGTAAATCATGAAATAAGAGTCAAAACTCAAAGTAGATATCATGAGTTTAAGTAAGTCAAAGGCTTTCATACGGGAGTTTCTTATAACCGACAATAGACCATGTGAGCTGCATGGAATCTAATTATATAACCCTACTTAGCAAAGCTGACTTGAACCCTGCCAAGGAACAAGTTACCATACTCAACTATATAACCCTAGTTGGCAAAGCTGTCCTAATGCCCGCTAAGCACAAGAAACCATAATTAAGATGTGGATCCACTCTCATAATCCCATAGGGCATATCATAACCTACGCTGGCAACGTAGTTTTGGACTCAGGTAATCGAACTCTCATCGCTCGGTGCTAAATACTACTCCCAAAATATGCATATAGCTCATAAATTTATGAAGGTATAATTGAATACCAAAATCTTCTTTGAAAAGCATGAAGATACATCGAGTACCATGCAATTCTCATATCTTGAGTTCTTAAAGTAAAGCATAGCCATAATTCAAATTATACTTTTCTTTCTAAATTCATACTTGAAGAATTAGGCATGCAATTTCATAAATTCTTAAGGTCATGATATCTAATCATGTCCAATTACACTTGAACACATGCAATTGAATGAAATCATGCTAGAAATCAACTTCAATGCTTGGGATTTTAAATCTCATAAAGTAATCATGATCAAATCATAAATAAGTATTAAAAAACCATGAATTCAAGCATAGAAACTGATTTCATAAGTTTTTCCCAAGTTAGATCAAACCCTAAATTCATAAGTTCATAATTCAAAGAAAGAATTGGGGGTTTTGGGCACAAGGGTGAGAGGAACCAATTATTGAATACCCACATACCTTGATTGAAGTTAACCCACTTGAAATTGAAAAGATTTAGGAGATTTGAACTTGGATCTTGGAGAAGAACTTTCCTTTTTTAGGAGTTGAATGAAGATTTGAGAAGCAACTTAGGCTAATGAGGGTGAAAACCCTTCTTGGAATAGTCAAAATGACATCATTTAGGAGTTAAAAGGGTGGATAATAACTAAAATACCCCTGGGACATAATTAAGAAAAGCTGAAAAAGGGATCAACAGAAGGCAACCACGGTTCCATTCCACGACCCGTGATTCAAACCACGGTCCGTGGCTTGGACCCTTCATTCCTGGAAACATAAAATATGTTTGAGTTTCAGACTTATATAGCTGGTTCGATTTCTGAGGTGTTACAATATCTCCCTCTTGGGATCATTCTTCTTTGAATAAAGACTAAATAAGGGAAAACTGAAGAGAAAATATCCCAACCAGTCAACAAAACATGGAAATCAAGGAATAAACATGAAAACTGAACTTTTCCACTTAAAACATGATTGAATCAACTTCAAAAACTTGAATGCATGCTAAGATCATGAAGGCTACTGATGGAGTAGATTCGGAGGGACATAGTAAGGATGAAACTATTACCTCAAGCTGAAACTGAATCAGAAGGAAAGAGATGGGGATATTTGGCCTTCATGTCCTCTTCCACTTCCCAAGTAGCTCCCTCTACAAGCTGGTTTCTCCAAAGAACTTTCACCTAGGCGATTCTTTATTTCTCAACCTCCGGATTTGACGGTCAAGAATCTCTACGGGAACCTCCTCATAGGTGAGACTATCCTTCACACCTACATCCTCCAAGGGAACAGTCAAGGTGGGATCGCCAACACACTTCTTCAACAAAGAAACATGGAAAACCTGATGAACCGCTTCTAACTCTGATGGTAAAGTTAACTCATAAGCAACCTTACCAACTCTCCTCAGAATCTGATAAGGAACTACAAAATGAGGACTAAGATTTCCTTTCTTCCCGAATCTCATCACACCCTTCATGGGAGACACCTTAAGAAACACCCAATCATCCACCTTGAACTCTAACTCCCTCCTCCTCACATCAGCATAGGATTTCTGTCGACTATGAGCAGTCTTCAACCTTTCCTGGATAAGATAAACCTTCTCCATAGTCTCATGAACTGAATTTGGACCAATCAAGGCTACCTCACCTACCTTGAACCAACCTATAGGAGATCTACACCTCCGGCCATAGGGTGCTTCATAAGGAGCCATCTGGATGCTAGAGTGAAAGCTGTTGTTGTAGTCAAACTCGATAAGAGGTAAGTGATCATCCCAATTACCTTTGAAATTAATCACGCAAGCCCTCAATTATCCTTCAAAGTCTGAATGGTACGCTCTGCCTGGCCATCTGTCTGAGGGTGAAAAGCTGTGATAAGCTTCACCTGGGTACCAAGACCTCTCTGAAACGATCTCTAATACTAAGAAATAAACTGAGTGCCCCTATCTTAAATGATGGACAAAGGAACACCATGCAATCTAACTATCTCCCGGATGTAGAGTCTGGCATAATCATCCGCTGAATCCATAGTCTTAACAGCTAAGAAAAGAGATGACTTAGTTATCCGATCGACAATCACCCAAATCAAATTATGTTGCCTTCGAGTACGAGACAAACCAGTAATGAAGTCCATATTGATCGCTTCCCATTTCCAAGTGGGGAGGTCAATATCCTGAATCATGCCACCCAATCTCTGATGCTCCACTTTCACCTGCTGACAGTTGGGACACTTAGCTACAAACCTGGCTATGTCCCTCTTCATACCATTCCACCAAATGACTTCACGTAGGTCACGGTACATCTTGGTGTCACCCGGATGAATGGAATATCTAGAACTGTGAGCCTCAGTCAAAATCTACTATCGCAACCCATCTACATCTGGCACACACAATCGACCCTGATAACGAAGCACACCATCTCCCCCTTGGGAGAAAACCTTAACCCTTTGCTGATGGACTGCACCCTTTAGCTAAACCAAAATTGGATCACTGTCTTGCTTTGCCTTCACCTCCGCTACCAAAGATGACTCGAAACCATTCTGAACAATAACACCACTCTCGGTAGAGTCCATAAGTCGCACTCCCAATCGGGCAAGTCGATGAACATCTTTCACCAATTCCTTTTTCCCATCTTCAATCAAGGACACACTACCAATGGATAGTCTACTAAGTGCATCTGCCACAACATTGGCTTTACCTGGATGGTAAAGCACACTCATGTCATAATCCTTAAGAAATTTAAACCATCTTTTTTATCATAAATTTAATTTTATCTGAGTAAACACATATTGGAGACTCTTGTGATCGGTGAACACATCCACATGAACGCCATACAAGTAATGTCTCCAAATTTTCAGAGTAAATACAACGGTTGCCAACTCAAGATCATGAGTAGGGTAGTTCTTCTCATGAGTCTTAAGCTGTCTAGAAGCATAAGCAATTACCTTTCCTTGTTGCATCAACACATAACATAACCTGATCCTGGAAGCATCACAATAAACCACAAAATCATCTGAACCCTCGGGTAGGGTCAACACTGGAGCGGTCGTCAACCTAGTCTTCAATTCCTGAAAACTCTGCTCACATGAATTGGACCAATGGAATTTTACCTTTTTCTGAATCAATCGAGTCAAAGGTGAAGCAATGGAAGAGAACCCCTTCACAAACCTCCTGTAATAACCAACCAAACCCAAGAAACTCCGACTATCCGATGGGGAAGTAGGTCTAGGCCAGTTCTTTACTGCTTCAATCTTTTGCGAATCTATACGAATACCATCTCCTATCACAATATGACCCAAAAAAGCTACAGACTGCATCCAGAACTCACACTTGCTAAACTTAGCAAACAATTGACAATCCTTGAGAGTTTGCAACACAACTCTCAAGTGGCCAGCATGCTCCTCCTCACTCCGAGAATAAATAAGAATATCATTAATAAACACAATCACAAACAAGTCCAAATACTGCTTGAACACACAGTTCATCAAATCCATAAAAGCTACAAGAGCATTGGTTAGTCCAAAAGACATGACTACAAACACATGGTGACCATACCGAGTCCTGAAGGCTATTTTTGGAATATCACACTCTCTGATATGCAACTTGCAACTGATGATACTCGGATCTAAGATCAATCTTAGAGAAACAACTAGCACCCTGAAGCTGATCGAATAAGTCATCAATCCTAGGAATGGGATACTTATTCTCTATTGTGACCTTGTTCAATTGTCGATAATCAATACACATCTGGAGAGAACCATCTTTCTTACACACAAACAACACTGGAGCACCCCAAGGAGATATACTAGGCCTGATGAACCCTTATCAAGAAGATCCTTCAACTGATCCTTCAATTCTTTAAGTTCCATTGGAGCCATTCTATAGGGAGGAATAGAGATAGGATACGTGTCTGGAATGAGGTCTATCCCAAAGTCGATCTCCCGCCCAGGAGGGACTCTAGGCAAATCCTTGAGAAATACCTCAGGAAACTCACTCACAACAGTAACTGATTGAAAAGAAGGGGTCTCGGACTCCGTGTCCATAACCTGAACAATGTGATACACATAACCCTTAGAGATCATCTTCCTAGCCTTAAGATATGATATGAAATGACCTTTCGAGGATGGGGGAATACCTTGCCATTCTAGGATGGGTTCATTAGGAAACTTGAAACTGACAACCCGAGTATGACAACCCATCGAAGTATAACAAGCATGAAACCAATCCATACCAAGAATAACATCAAAATCAGTCATCTCCAACTCTACTAAATCCGCTGAAGTGAATCTATAAAGGACTGAGATAGGGCAATTTTGGTACATTCTTTTGGCTAGGACTGACTCACCAACAGGAGTAGAGACACAAAAGGGTTTTAAAAGTAATTCATAACAAACTTCAAACTTGCATGCTACATAAGGGGTCACAAAAGATAAGGAGGCACCGGGGTTCAACAAAGCACACACATCAGAAAAGAAGACTTTCAACATACCAGTAACCACGTCGGGTGAGCTCTTCTGGTCCTGACGAGAGGACATGGCATAAAGGTGGTTCTGGCGCTGACCACCAGAACTAGAAGCTGCGCCCTGCTGGGCTAGCTGACCTCTTAGAGCTGCTGTGGTAGACTGAGTCCTACCTCCCTGTCCCTTCTTAGCTGAAGGGAACTCCCTAATACGATGTCCAGTCTGACCACAACCAAAACAACTGCTTGAACTGGCTAAGCACTCACCGGGATACTCTTCCCATACTTCCCACAAGCGGGGTAGGTAGACCTCTTGGCAACAATCCCTTGAGAAGTAGAACCAGCTCCTCTAATAGTCTGATTATGATGAGGCCTGGGTAGGAGTACTAGCTGAAGAGTGAGTGGGGCCTAATGATTTCTTCTGAAACGAAGAGCGATGTCTACCTCCGGACCTCTGATGACTGAAGCCTGAACCGTCAGATTTAGACCTCATGTTCTCCTTAGCCATCTCCCTAAGTCTGTCTCTCTCGATCTGGTGAGCATGGGTCATGAGCCTGAAAATAG
This sequence comes from Jaltomata sinuosa, assembly GCA_003996215.1. NCBI lineage: Eukaryota > Viridiplantae > Streptophyta > Magnoliopsida > Solanales > Solanaceae > Jaltomata > Jaltomata sinuosa. The sequence goes on from QJPP01002960.1 coordinate 6,761, forward strand.
TCATATCACCCAACAACATAGCAAACCTACACTCCTTTTTCACCAAATCTGAAACCCCATAGATAAACTTGCTCATCTGATAATACCTAAACAACTGAGTGAACTTCAAGCTGTACTCCTGAACAATCATAGATCCTTGTCTTAAGTTTACAAACTCCTCAACCTTAGCCTATCTCAACTCTCGTGGAAAGAACTGATCGAGGAAAGTGATAACGCTCAAAGTACCACTCCAATTAAGGAGCGTAAGTGATCATTGTCAAATATAGAACCCAACAAAGGTTGGGGTCGATCCCACAGAGAATATGGTGAAAGTTAAGTCTTTAGTGAATTAGTTGACTAATAGTCAATAGTTTCCGGTAAATAAGGGGGGTTTTGGTGTGATCAATATGTACCAAAGCAAATAATAAACGTATGAGAATAATCAGTAGGAGAATGAACTAGGGAAGTGTTTACCATGGCATTGGTAATGATGTCGATCCTAAGCTTAATCGGGTTCTTTCTATATGCGTGTCACGATGTGATTGAATTAATTGTATCGTCTAAACGTTTCTCAACCAAATAGACAAATTTACTTTTCAATTCTCTCGAACTTGAAAAGGTGTGCTTTTAGATTTCAATCCTAAACATCAAGTAGATTAATCTAGTTACAGCATTAATCATAAGACGAGAGTTGGTAGTCTCGAATCCTCGTTATTAATCAAGTTTCCCGGTTTTAATCTCTTTACTCAAGCAAATTAAACCTAGGCATGTTCTAATATTTGCAACCACTAGAAAACGTTAAATAATGAATAATTAACAACGTGACAACATATATATTGAACCCGTCGCTACCCGGAATCTATATCACTACTTTAGCCATGGCTCCCACAACCCTAGTTGTGGGAGGTTTAGTTACTCATGCTTGTAGAAGAATAAAAGAAAGTCATATTCATAATAAAGAAAAGAGATCCTTACAATGTAGTGAAAACAATCTTTAATTATTCCAAGAACAAGAAAACAAGATCCCACGAACAAATCAAGAACAAGATTGAGGAGGAAGAAAACGTGTATTGCGTGTTTTCCTCTCTCAAAACTCGACTTTAAACTCCTAAAATTATTGGGTAAAGTATGTAAAAAGCTTGGTAAATAAAATAAACCTAACATAGGGTATTTATAGGAGTCTAGGAAACAAATCCCAAAAACGCTCGGATTCCGCGTAATCGACTGCCCAGGTGTGACGGCCAGGCTGACGGACCGTCACTGGCTTGACGGACCGTCGCCTGGACCGTCACCACTAGGCAGTGGTGCTGCCTTGGTGTGACGGTCACTGTGATGGACCGTCACATGTGTGACGGGCCGTCACTCAGGCCGTCACTCTTATCCAGAATGCTCTTTTTCGCGTATTTCCTTCCGTTTCCATGTTTGTCTCCATCTCCTGAAAATACAACATAAAAACATCAAAAACGACAACGGTTGCTTGAAAACGTACGCTTGTTCTTAGTTTAAAGGAGTCAAAAGTGCCGTAAAATGGCGGCACATCAACACCCTCAACTTAAGACGTTCGCTTGTCCTCAAGCAACATGACACAAAACAATTATACGACGACTCAACTAAGCAAACAAACTCGTGTCTTTAGCAACTCATGGTCATTCAACATTAATTCAAGCTCCCTCGTAGCACACAAATGTATGAAACACTAACTTGCATGGATCCAAACATGTCATTCCGATATGATAGAACATTCTACTTACACACGCGCAACTATCCTAACAATCAATAGACAATACAGAAATCTTGGTACCCTCACCACAAAGAAATCCCACACACAAGATTTGGGACTAGGTAAGCGCTCACACTCACAAACGATTTCAAATAATGCACATGCGATACCATAGGCTTGCCCTTACTATTCTATTTTAGTTCTTCAGAAATCCGCTCAGGATCACTACAGGACTTGTTTAGGCTTGTAATGAGGTTTCAGGTGCAGGTAGGATACATTTAGGGGTTAGTGACTAAGCCCTCCTTGGAACCACCGACGTCTTATTACCACATACTTTACTTTGTCCATCCTTATTCACCTTTTTATTTTCTTCTCTCTAGCTACAGGTGCGGCCTCTTTATTTTGACCATTCTTTTTATTTCTTTTTGGATCCTTTTCATTTTATTTTTCTTTTCTTTTCTTAGGCACACACCCGAATTTTCATTCTATTCACAACCAATCTTCTCCATCCTTTTTTTCTTATCATTCACCTCTGTAGTAGCCACCCTCAACTTAGGCTGATTGCCTGCGTTGAGGTGCACAATGTCCATGGCAGGACCAGGGCCAAAACAGGGGTTTACCTCTATAGTAGCCACCCTCAACTTAGGCTGATTGCCTGCGTTGAGGTGCACGATGTCCAAGGAAGGACCAGGGCCAAAATAGGGATTCAAAGTTAAACAGGAACGGTGACAGGTTACTGAAAAACAAGGTCAATTATGGTCAAAAACAGGGTTCAAAGGGATTATTTATATTTGGACGGTCTTTTAGGTTAAGTGGACTGCACACAAAAAGGGCCTGTGATCCTTTCCTAAGCAACCAAACTTCGAACTTAACAAAATAGACCGGGCAAGTTCTAGATGCATGCAAAGAGTAAGAATTTATAACAATAATCTCACACGCTCTTGGCACCAAGAAACTATACCGCTACCAACTATCAAACAACCGCTCAGCTTAAGCATACTTATTCTAATCATAATCACACAATGACATACAAGGATCCAGACAGTCAATCGTTTCAACATAAGTACAAAACCAGAAATTTTTTAAAGGGGCTCCTGTTTAGTCAAAAAAAAACGCCATGACTTTGCTATAGACACTAAAACAAAATTTAAAATAACAACCTAAACATGTCGGTTCTACTAGATAGCACACCGGAGGGAAAAGAAACACGGCAACAAAAATCCTCGGTGGTGACTCACCGGTTTCCCCACACCCTCAACTTAGACTCATGCATTGTCCCCAATGCATCCATATGAAAGCTAAAAACTGTGAGAGAAAGGAATACCTGTGAAGTCGATATGACTCAGATTCTGGAATGATGTTGGAGACCGCCAGGGTCTCCAAAACAGGAGAACTCGATGGAGTGTGTGCACGCGACAACCTCATGTTGCGTTTCAGCTTCTTCTTTCATTGGTTTCGCAGCTAGTCGTGACAACTTCTTCGCTCTTTCTTTGCAGATTCTCTTGCGGTGTTTTCATTTCTTTGATCTATTTTCACCGCCTTCCTCTACATGTCTCCCTTCTCGCACCATCCTTCTTACAACAGCTAGAGATTCGACCAAACCCTTCTCCTCAAGATGCACATCCGCAGGTGCTTCCTCAATAACATTGACGACCGCAACCACCCTCATGTCACTTGGTTGCTTCATCAATTTAGACACATCGAACTTGACAGCTTCATTGTTTAGCCTGAAGGTCAGTTTGTTTCTTTCCATATCAACCAACACTCTTGCCGTGGCTAGCAATGGTCGTCCCAAGATTATGGGAACTTCAAAATCCACTTCGCAATCCAAGATCACAAAGTCAGCTGGGAAGATAAGCTTACCTATCTTTACTAGCACATCAGACAATATTCCCACGGGCCGCTTTACTGAACGGTCAGCCATCATCACTCTTATGGACGTTAGTTTAGGAGCTCCCAAACCCAGTTGTTTATAGACGGCTAGCGGCATCAAGTTGATGCTAGCACCCAGATCACACAAGGCTTTCTCGAAGTTGAGCTTCCCAACAGTGCAGGGAACAGTGAAAGCGCCTGGATCTTCCTTCTTTTCGACTAACGATCTAGAGGAAATAGCGCTGCAATGGTGGAGGTTATCTTCTGGTTCGAAACTTACCGACCTCTTCTTGGTAATCAAGTCCTTCATGAACTTGGCATATCCAGGCATTTGTTCAAGTGCTTCGACCAGAGGGATGTTTATTGATATCTGCTTCAGCATGGTCATGAAATTCAGGAACTTACCATCTTCCGCTTTCTTCTTGAGGCGTTGTGGGAAAGGGGGTGGTGGTCGAGGCATCATAGTTGGAAGTTTTTTCGGCTTCCTTGCTTTCCTCCGCGGGTTTTAGCGTTTTCTCCTCTACCGCCTCTTCGTCATCCGCAACATCACCTTGAGTCTGAATTATCGGATATGATTTCGGTAATGTTCTACCGCTTCTGGTAGTGATCGCCATACAACTCGCATCCTTCTTTGGATTTTGGATGGTGTCGCTCGGCAAGGTACCCGTCCTTCTTGGATTTAAGGATGCCGAGATCTGCCCCACTTGTTGTTCCAATTGCTTTATCGAGGTGGAATGAGAATCCACCACTTGACTCAATGTTGATAACTCAGTCCTCATCTCCTTTACCCCAGAGTCAGTCGATTCCACCTTCAGCAGTATCTTTCCCATCATGTTTTCTAGCTTGGACATCCCTGCCTCGTTGCTAGCTTTGTCCCGATTACCAGGTGGTACATACAACCCACCTCTATCAGTGTTGTTCCTCCAGTTTCCTTGGTCGCGATCTCTGTAGCCAGCCTTTTCATAGAAGTTGTCCTTCTGATAGGTCCGACCTTGGTTTCCTTGGCCATTGGCCTGGAAACCCCCCAAGTAATTCGCCTCCTCAGTTTCCAACTCTGCTGCTCTACCTTGGGAACCCACAGCTTTTACCTTCTCCAAACCTCCTGAGAACAAGTGCTTGGTCAGTAGGTCCAACTGCGTTTTCAGATGCGCCATGTCTTGGTCGCGCTCCTCATCTTTTCTGCGCTGCTCAGCTGACATACCAACTGCGTAAGTGCTAGCTGCTACCTCTGAATCCCGTGTATGCCAGGCCCTGTTGGTTTTGGTGAGCCTGTCCAAAGTAGTTGTGGCCTCAACAAAAGTGAGACCCATGAATGCACCACCTGCTGCGTTGTCTAACGTCGGCTTGGTAGCCGAATTCAGTGCTCGGTAGAACATCTGCATCAAAAAGTTATCGGTCAACTGATGGTTCGGGCATTGTGTTATCTTCTTTTTGAATCGCAACCAAGTCTCGTGCAATGCTTCGTGAGGTTGCTGCCTGAAGTTGCTAATCTCGTCCCTCAACTGTATCATCCGAGAGGGAGGAAAGAACCTTTCTAGGAAAGCTCCTCTCAACTCTCCCCAAGTTGCGATAGAGTCGGGGGTCAGCTCTGTCAACCACAACGCTGCCTCATCAGACAGAGACAACGGAAACAACCTGAGCCTGATCGCTGTCTGACTCACGCCCGGCAGTTCGAACGACTTGCATATGCCCACGAAATTCATTAGGTGCTGGTTTGGATCATCCCCAGCGGCACCTCGGAACACTCCTCTCAAGTTCAACAGCTGGATCATCGTGCTAGTGATGTTGAACTTAGCTCCGGGCGCTAGCGGTGGAAGAGCAATGGCGCCCATAGCGCCAACTCCATCCAAGTCGATTTCCTCATCATTCAGCATAACATCGTCCTGCAGACCACCAGCATTCAGATTTTGTTGGGCCTGCAGTTCCGCAGCGAGCCTTGCTGCCTCTTGTTGTGCAGCCATATTCTGCCTTAATGTTCTAGCAAGCTCGGAATCGTACGGTAATATTGATTCACCCGAGCGCCGGGTACTTGGCATGCACAACTCTGTACCCTGTCAAAACAAAAACAACAAATAAATGTAAAAGCAGGAAAGTATGACTAAGAGTCAAATAAACACACCGGACTTAACAAACAACCGTATTCCCCGGCAACGGCGCCAAAATTTGATAACGCTCAAAGTACCACTCCAATTAAGGAGCGTAAGCGATCGTTGTCAAATATAGAACCCAACAAAGGTTGGGGTCGATCCCACAGAGAATATGGTGAAAGTTAAGTCTTTAGTGAATTAGTTGACTAATGGTCAATAGTTTCTGGTAAATAAAGGGGGGTTTTGGGTGATCAAAACGGAACAAAAACAATTAATAATTTATGAGAATAATCAGTAGGAGAATGAACTAGGGAAGTGTTTACCATGGCATTGGTAACGATGTCGATCCTAAGCTTAACCGGGTTCTTTCTATATGTGTGTCACGATGTGATTGAATTAATGGTATCATCTAAACGTTTCTCAACCAAATAGACGAATTTACTTTTCAATTCTCTCAAACTTGAAAAGGTGTGCTTTTAGATTTCAATCCTAAAAATCAAGTAGATTAATCTAGTTATAGCATTAATCATAAGACGAGAGTTGGTAGTCTCGAATCCTCGTCGTTAATCAAGTTTCCCAGTTTTAATCTCTTTACTCAAGCAAATTAAACCTAGGCATGTTCTAATGTTTTCAACCACTAGAAAACGTTAAATAATGTATGATTAACAACGTGACAACATATATATTGAACCCGTCGCTACCCGGAATCTATATCGCTACTTTAGCCATGGCTCCCACAACCCTAGTTGTGGGAGGTTTAGTTACTCATGCTTGTAGAAGAATAAAAGAAAGTCATATTCATAATAAAGAAAAGAGATCCTTACAATGTAGTGAAAACAATCTTTAATTATTCCAAGAACAAGAAAACAAGATCCCACGAACAAATCAAGAACAAGATTGAGGAGGAAGAAAACGTGTATTGCGTGTTTTCCTCTCTCAAAACTCGACTTTAAACTCCTAAAATTATTGGGTAAAGTATGTAAAAAGCTTGGTAAATAAAATAAACCTAACATAGGGTATTTATAGGAGTCTAGGAAACAAATCCCAAAAACGCTCGAATTTCGCGTAATCGACTGCCCAGGTGTGACGGCCAGGCTGACGGACCGTCACTGGCTTTACGGACCGTCGCCTGGACCGTCACTACTAGGCAGTGGTGCTGCCTTGGTGTGACGGTCACTGTGATGGACCGTCACATGTGTGACGGGCCGTCACTCAGGCCGTCACTCTTATCCAGAATGCTCTTTTTCGCGTATTTCCTTCCGTTTCCATGTTTGTCTCCATCTCCTGAAAATATAACATAAAAACATCAAAAACGACAACGGTTGCTTGAAAACGTACGATTGTTCTTAGTTTAAAGGAGTCGAAAGTGCCGTAAAATGGCGGCACATCAGAAAGCTCCCTCGAAACACTCACAAGTCATAGGGACCACATCCCTAGCTCTAGCTTTCCTCCATTGCATGAACCAGATATGAGCTATATCCTTGAGTTGATAGGATAAAAGCTCTACAAAATCAGCACCAACCAGTTGCATGACATCAAATACCTTCTTCACTTCATCAATAAAGTTGAGCGAGTCCTCATTCACCTTCGAACCCCAGAACTCAGGCGGGTTCATACGAATAAAGTCACGAACTTGGGCCGCTACCCCACCGTGAGGGTGGACGGGAACAAGAGCCTGCTGATTGGCTTGGGCAGCCATAGTCTGAGCCAATAGATGAATCGCATTCCGAAACTCTGCATTCGTGACCTCGGGAGCCAGAATTAGAGGGACAACATTCTGAGCGGCTCGGGGAGGCATAACACATCGTGGAGGCATAATCTGAAACATAATAAGAATGGATTAGAAGAGTAACAGAGTTAACTCTATCACACGATATTGATCTTGAAAGAAGGGAAACTTTCTAAGACACCTCGTAGCTTCCCTCTCATACATGTGGCGCGCTTCACACATATGAAAGAGACTCTACTTGATGCAACTTTTAGACATCCTAGGACTCTTAAACCTGAGGCTCTGATACCAAGTTTGTCATGCCCCGAGGTTACCCCCTTAACATAACACGGGACTTAGGACCACAAGTGCCCTAAACTAACCCTTAGTCATAGCATACTCAAGAAAAACATACGATAAATTGAAGCATAATAGATAAATACGATATCACTTAAAGAGATAATCAGTCAAATAGGAATACAAATCTAAAAGAAGACTCAAAAGCTGTCTATGTCTGAAAAGCCTCTATTCATGATATAAAGAGTAGCTAGGACAAGACCCTAGCTAACTCGAAGTACGGAAATAAGTAACCAAACACAGACTAAGAACATAACTAGTCCTCGACCTAAGAGGACTCACCAACAGATGACAGAGAGTAGCCTGGAAGCTCTAGCCACGAGTCTGAGGATGAACACCTGAATCTGCATCATCAAAGGATGTAGCGCAATATATGCGGCAGTACTGTAGGATGTACTGAGTATGTGAGAGATGCATGAATATGATGAAAACATACTAAAACTGTAAATAAGACTTAATTCATGCATGAAGAAGTTATCGGTGGTAAACATCATAATATGAATAGTAAATCATGAAATAAGAGTCAAAACTCAAAGTAGATATCATGAATTTAAGTAAGTCAAAGGCTTTCATACGGGAGTTTCTTATAACTGACAATAGACCATGTGAGCTGCATGGAATCTAACTATATAACCCTAGTTAGCAAAACTGACTTGAACCCTGACAAGGAAAAAGTAACCATACCCAACTATATAATCCTAGTTGGAAAAGCTATGCCCGCTAAGCACAGGACACCATAATCAAGATATGGATCCACTCTTATAAGCCCATAGGGCAAATCATAACCAATGCTGGCAACGTAGTTTTGAACTCGAGTAATCAAACCCTCATCGCTCAATGCTAAATACTACTTCCAAAACATGTATATAGCTCATAAATTCATGAAGGTATAATCGAATACCAAAATCTTCTTTGAAAAGCATGAAGACACATCGAGTACCATGCTTTCTCATATCATGAGTTCTTAAAGTAAAGCATAGCCATATTTCAAATCATACTTTTCTTTCTAAATTCATACTTGAAGAATTAGGCATGCAATTTCATAAATCCTTAAGGTCATGATATCTAATCATGTCCAATTACACTTGAACACATAAAATTCAATAAAATCATGCTAGAAATTAACTTCAATGCTTGGGCTTTTAAATCTCATAAAGGAATCATGATCAAATCATAAAGAAGTATTAAGAAACCATGAATTTAAGCATAGAAACTAATTTCATAAGTTTTCCCCAAGTTAGATCAAACCCTAAATTCATAAGTTCATAATTCAAAGCAAGAATTGAGGGTTTTGGGCACAAGGGTGAGAGGAACCCATTGTTGAATACCCACATACCTTGATTGAAGTTAACTCACTTGAAATTGAAAAGATTTAAGAGACTTAAACTTGGAGCTTGAGACTTGGAGAAGAACTTTTCCTTTTTAGGAGTTGAATGAAGATTTGAGAAGCAACTTAGACTGATGAGGGTGAAAACCCTTCTTGAAATAGTCAAAATAACATCATTTAGGAGTTAAAAAGGTGGGTAATGACTAATATACCCATGGAACATAATTAAGAAAAGCTGGAAAAAGGGGTTGGCTTAAGGAATCACGGGTCAGTTCTATGGGCCATCATTTGAACCACGACCCGTGGTTCCAACTCATGGTTCCTGTCCAACTAATCAAGCTGCAGAACGTAATCTATGGGTCAATAGGACAGACCCGTAGAATGGATGACGGATCATCAATTAGACTCATCGATACTGGGGACCTAACTGGTCTCTAGATCAAACCACAACTTAGAAGGACGGTCCATCATTTGAACGATGGGTCGTAGAAATGAGTCATCATTTCTGAGGGACTTGTCATGCCTCTGATCCGGTTCCACGAGTTGACAGGATGGACCGTGGTCCAAACCACGGTCTGTAGAACCAACTCATAGTTCTCAGACCAGAGTCTGAATCAATAGAAGGCAACCACGGTTCTATTGCATGACCCGTGGTTCAAACCACAGTCCGTGGTTCAAACCACAGTCCGTGGTTTGGACCCGTCCTTCATGGAAACATGAAAAATTTCTGAGTTTCAGACTTCGATAACTAATTCAATTTCTGAGGTGTTACAGTAACTCTCCCTTGGGATCATTCATCCTCAAAAGAAGACTAAATAAGGGAAAACTGAAGAGAAAACAACCCAACCAGTCAACAAAACATGGAAATCAAGGAATAAACATGAAAACTGAACTTTTCCACTTAAAACATGATTGAACCAACTTTGAAAACTTGAATTCATGCTAAGATCATGAAGGGTACTGATGGAGTAGATTCGGAGGGACATAGTAAGGATGAAACTATTACCTCAGGCTGAAACTTAATCGGAAGGAAAAAGATGGGGATATTTGGCCTTCATGGCCTCTTTCGCTTCCCAAGTAGCTCCTCCTACAAGCTGGTTTCTCCAAAGAACTTTCACCAAGGCGACTTCTTTGTTTCTCAACCTCCAGATTTGACGGTCTAGAATCTCTATGAGAACCTCCTCATAGGTAAGACTATCATTCACACCTACATCCTCTAAGGGAACAGTCAAGGTCGGATCGCCAACACACTTTTTCAACAAGGAAACATGAAAAATCGGACAAACTACTTCTAACTCTGATGGTAAATCCAGCTCATAAGCAACCTTACCAACTCTCCTCAGAATTTAATAAGGACTTAAAAAACAAGGACTAAGCTTTCCTCTTTCTTCCCGAATCTCATCATAACCTTTATGGGCGACACCTTAAGAACCACCCAATCATCCACCTCGAACTCTAACTCCCTTATTCTCACATCAGCATAGGATTTCTGTTGACTTTGAGCTGTCTTCAACCTTTCCCGGATAAGATGAAACTTCTCCATAGTCTCATGAACCAAATCTGGACCAATCAAGGCTGCCTCACTTACCTCGAACCAACCAAAATGAGATCTACACCTCTGGCCATAGGGTGCCTCCTAAGGAGCCATCTGGATGCTAGAGTAAAAGTTGTTGTTGTAGGCAAACTCGATAAGAGGTAAGTGATCATCCCAATTACCTTTGAAATCAATCACGTAAGCCCTCAACCTATCCTCCAAAGTCTGAATAGTACGCTCTGTCTGGCCATCTGTCTGAGGGTGAAAAGTCGTGCTAAGCTTCACCTGGGTACCAAGACCTCTCTGAAACAATCTCTAAAACTGAGAAGTGAACTGAGTGCCCCTATATGAAATGATGGACAAAGGAACACCATACAATCTAACGATCTCCCGTATGTAGAGTTTGGCATAATCATTCGTTGAATTCGTAGTCTTAACAACCAAGAAATAGGATGACTTAGTCATCCGGTCGACAATCACCCAAATCAAATTATGTTGCCTTCGAGTACGAGGCAAACCAGTAATGAAGTCCATATTGATCGCTTCCCATTTCAAAGTGGGGAGGTCAATATTCTGAGTCATGCCACCCGGTCGCTGATGCTCCACTTTTACTTGCTGACAATTGGGACACTTAGCCACAAACCCGACTATGTCCCTCTTCATACCATTCCACCAAAAGACTTCTCATATATCACGGTACATCTTGGTGGCACCCGGATGAATGGAATATCTGGAACTGTGAGCCTCGGTCAAAATCTGTTGTCACAACCCATCTACATCTGGCATACACAATCGACCCTGATAATGAAGCACATCATCTCCCCCTTGGGAGAAAACCTCAACATTTTGCTGATGGATTGCACCTTTTAGCTGAAGCAAAATCGGATCACTGTCTTGCTTTGCCTTCACCTCCGCTACCAAGGATGACTCAGAACCATTCTAAACAATAACACCACCCTCGGTAGAGTCCATAAGCTGCACTCCCAATCGGGAAAGTCGATGAACATCTTTCACCAATTCCTTCTTCCCATCTTCAATCAAGGCCACACTACCAATGGCTAAGTGCATCTGCCACAACATTGGCTTTACCCGGATGGTAAGGCACACTCATAATCCTTAAGAAGCTCAATCCATCTTCTTTGTTGCAAATTTAATTCTTTCTGAGTAAACACATATTGGAGACTCTTGTGATCAGTGAACACATCCACATGAATTCCATACAACTAATGTCTCCAAATCATCAGAGCAAAGACCACGGCTGCCAACTCAAGATCATGAGTAGGGTAGTTCTTCTCATGAGTCTTAAGTTGTCTAGAAGCATAAGCAATTACCTTTCCTCGCTGTATCAAAACACAACCCAACCTGATCCTAGAAGTATCACAATAAACCACAAAATCATCCAAACCCTCGGGTAGGGTCAACACTGGAGCGGTGGTCAACCTAGTCTTCAATTCCTGAAAATTCTTCTCACATGAATCGTACCACTGTAATTTTACCTTTTTCTGAGTCAATCGAGTAAAAGGTGAAGCAATGGAAGAGAACCCCTCCACAAACCTCCTGTAATATCCAGCCAAACCGAAGAAACTCTGAATATCCGATGGGGAAGTAGGTCTAGGCCAGTTCTTTACTGCTTCAAACTATTGCGAATCCACACGAATACCATCTCCTGTCATAATATGACCAAGAAAAGCCACATACTGCATCCAGAACACACTTGCTAAACTTAGCAAACAACTGACAATCCTTGAGAGTTTGCAACACAACTCTCAAGTGGCCCGCATGCTCCTCCTCACTCCGAGAATAAATAAGAATATCATCAATGAACTCAATTACAAACAAGTCCAAATACTGCTTGAACACACGGTTCATCAAATCCATAAAAGCTACAGGAGCATTGGTTAGTCCAAAAGACATGACTACAAACTCATAGTGACCATATCGAGTCCTGAAGGTTGTATTTGGAATATCACACTCTCTGACATGCAGCTGATGATACCCGGATCTAAGATCAATCTTAGAGAAACAACTAGCACCTTGAAGCTGATTGAATAAGTTATCAATCCTAGGATTGGGATACTTATTCTTGATTGTGACCTTGTTCAATCGTCGGTAATCAATACACATCCGGATAGAACCATCCTTCTTATGCACAAACAACACTGAAGCACCCCAAGGAGATATACTAGGTCTGATTAAACCCTTATCAAGAAGATCTTTCAACTGATCCTTCAATTCTTTAAGTTTCGTTGGATCCATTCTATAGGGAGGAATAGAGATAGGATGCGTGTCTGGAATGAGGTCTATCCCAAAGTTGATCTCCCACTCAGGAGGGACTCCGGGCAAATCCTCGTGGTTCTCAGACCAGAGTTTGAATCAACAGAAGGCAACCACGGTTCCATTCCATGACCCATGGTTCAAACCACGGTCTGTGATTTGGACTCGTCATTCCGGTTGACACCCAATTTTTACCCTCCACATTATGAATTAATTTTGATCCTTTTAAATTTTAAACAATTTTTGAAATAATTATTTTTGTAAAAAGGGATAAAATATTTTTTAAATCAGCTTTATAATAGTTTGAGTAACAGTTTATATCTTTCATATTTAATTATGTGGAATTTATATAAGTTTAATTAAAGAACTATTTTAAAGTTTAATTTCATAAGAAAATCCTTTTAAAAGATTAAAACGCTTGATTTTTCTCTAAATTATTTCAAATTAGAGATTAGTTGAATAATTATTTTCATAATTTGTTTAAAGAGGTAATTAAGTGTTAAATACAATCAATTATGTTTTAAGTTTAAAGAAGCTCAAGGATAATTGTAATTAGTTCGTCTTTATTCCCGTTCTAGCCTAAAATTCTTTTTAAAAAAAAACATTTAAACCCTAGCCGAATTTTCCATAATCCCTATCAATTTGGCTATATCTTTAACCTTTTGGCCACATTTTTGCAAATGTGGCCATTATCTAAATACCCCCTTATAACCTCTCTTGCTTCAGCCAACATTTTGGGCCAACAAACAAAACCCGCTGGCCCTATTCATTATTCCCTCAGCCCACCTCCAACTCGCCCAAGACCCGGCCCAACCTCACCTTATCATACCCTATTCCCTTCTCTCTCTCTCTCTTTAGAGATGAACAAATGATCCCTTATCTCTCCCTCCTCCTTCTTCGTACAACCAAGTACACAGACTGAAACCCTAACATCGTCGAGCTGCAACAGCTTCAACAACGCTTAAACGATGCCTCAAAACCCCTCAGTCCATCCACTCCTTCCGTCAAAACTCACGATTTGTACGAGTTGATGCACTGTCATTCTAGAACGTTCTTGAAAACGACCAGATGCCCCTCTAAACGGCTATTCGCTCAAGAATTCCCTGGGATTCTTATCCAAAATTGTACAAGAAGTACATACATGGCTCGTCCTGTATGGATTGAATTCGAATTTCAAATTTCCTCAAAGGAAAATTCCGAGAAACCCCTTTGTTTTTCCCCCTCTTTTCACCCTCGAATTCCCCTATATAAACCACGTTGGTCTACAAGATTAGTGGGGCTGGCTTTTGAATTTTTGAGTTTCTTTGGGGAAGCATTTCCCTAAGTCAGAGGATTCCAAAGTTTCAGAGAAAAAAATACGTTATAAGTCAAAATCCGGCGATATTAGTTCAACTTCGGTGGTGGGTCGAGTTTTCGTCGAAGCCTCGTTTATCCTAGTCGCTGCTCCAGAAAAGGTAAATTCATCTTTATTTTTATTCATCTACTTGATGTTTAAGAGTAGCATAGTTAGATGAGTTGTTTTTGTTGAGAATGTTCATCTGTTTTGGTCACGATTTCTTTTTGTTCTTAACAATATGAAAACGAGTTTGGTTGATTTCTTCCTTACTGGAACTCGTTAAAATCTAGGATGGTTTTCCAACTGGTCTTGTATGAAGATTTTTGTGTTTATTGTGATTGGGGTAGTTATGAATGAGGGTTTAGAAATTTGCATATTTATCTGGAGATGATACCCTGTTTAAAAACTTGCTTAACTGTTTCTCATTATTTATGGATGTGGATGTGTCTTGTGTGAACCTTGTTGGTGCCTGCGTGCCCAAGAAATTTTCTTAACATTCTTCTGGGATTACAATTCCACTGTAAGGATTATTAAGATAAAAGCAAGGATTGGTTTTGGGGCAGCTCTATAAGTTGTCTTTTCCCAGAACCAACTGTTAAGAGTAAAAATGAGACTCCACCATAGTCTTGGATTTTTCTCTAAGTTTGCTTGAAATTTTTTCAAATATCTAGTAGTCATCCCATGATCAAATGGTTTCTCAAGTAAAGTTAAGCATTCATTAGAATTCCTTTGGTTTATAAATACCAGAAGGAGGTCAATGGATTAAGATTTGAGAGTAAAATCTCTTCTTTGTGTGAGTTCTTTAAATTTGACACTAGAAATGGAACATATCTTCATCATAGTACGTCTCCATATCTGAAAGTTATTGGTCATTTGTTTTGTTTGAGAGGCTGTCGACTACAGTTTTAACGTGGTAGTCTTAAGGCAGTTTTGGCCATGAGATTTTAGAACAAGAACGAATGTTCTTCAGCCTATTTACTCTTTACTCTTACTCTGGAAGGATAATGATTTTGTTGTGTAATGTGTGGACTTTGGCAGTGTGATTTGCTCTTAAAATGCTTTGTTTTGACTTAATGTTACTCAAAGAAGGTGTTCTTGATCCTGGTCAACCTCTTCTTATTTTTGAAAATGGGTTGTTTTCTTCAATCGAGAGCCAAAACTCATGTACTATGAAGGCTAATAGCTGGAGTTTACAGGTGCAGGATATCCCTGGAACATTGTGTGAAGTTCATGCTCTAATTTGGTTGAGTTTCAAGGCTCAAAACCACTTCATGGACAGATCATAGTCAAGGTGTTTCTTTATGTGTTACGATTTGCTCTATCTGAAAATGGTGTAGAAATTCTTTTACCGGGTTAGTAACTTGAAATCTTTAAATTGGATTTTCGTCATAGAAATTTGAAATTCGTAATGATCCGAGCTGCCTTCCTTTCGAGATAATCTATGCTCATTATGTGTGAATTTTGTCAAACTGGTCACAATAAGAAATTTCACAAAAGGACCATCTCTCAACCCTTTGTGTATGTGCTGATTCTGAGTTGTTTTCACTAATATATGAGTCTGTCTAGCATGATTAGTTTCTGTTTATATCCTAAGCAAACCATTTTGTAGTAATATGAATATGAAGTTGTTTACATTCTGCGAAAAGAGTATGAACCTTCCCTGTCTCATTTTCTTTAGCTAATGATCTCAAGATAGTATAAAAAGAGATCTGTTTTGGGTGGCCATGAACATTAATGTATAAAGGGTCATGTTATGCGAGTCAAATTAAAGTGAATGAACTTGTTATTTTATTGTCAATTGTTAAGAGTCTTAGCGTTGCCTTCCAAATTTGCGACCTTGATTTCTCTGTTCCTATATAAGCATAGACCAACAATATTCATGTGTTCCTGTTTGACATACATATGCTTAGTTAAAATTCGAATGATCTTCCGCCATATAGAGCTAAGCAGGTGTATCTTGTTGCTTTGCTCCTTTAGTTTGAACTATGAGTTATATAAACAATGAGTCTATTGTCACTTTGCTCTTAATAAATCTATTAGTTTTCTCTCTCTTAGCTCGGATAAATACTAATTCTTTATCACCCTTTTATTTCACATGTGACATCATCTCCGAGTCCAATTTGGACTCCCACCTTGCATTTTCATGGGGCCAAGGCCCAAACTCTTTCGAGTCAACCCCCATCAGCTGAAGCAGGCAGAAAATGGGACAAGCCCATGACTATTCATAGCAGCAACCTAGAACAGGCTAATAAATTTCCAGAAAATAGGCCAAAAGGCCTACGAGCAGCACCAGCAGTCCAATAATGGGTTAAACTTGAGAAAAGATTTAAAGTACGTTAAAAGCCTATAGCACAGTAACAACAGCCCAAGAAGGGAAGAAAAAGATTTGGACTCTAAAAAGTCCTACGGACCAGTAGTAAATCAGGCCCAATACCAGTTCAGGCGCACAGAAACTGAAAATTGGGCCTGAACTCTTAGACTATTTTATTCTCTTTTCGTTGTTATAATTGGACTATGTGAATTCTAACTTTAATTATTCTATTTAACTTAGTTGGATTTCCCAAAGAAGAAACATTTCTTGCTACTTTACTTATATTTTCATATGAAAATTATTCCTCGAGCATGCCTATAATTCTCTTTAAGTGAATCTTGCTATATTATTCAAAGAAATCCCAAAATTCATCTAGTTTTAATCAAGTCTCATTTGTTATGTTTTTCCTAAATCAAATTAATATCAAGATATTTTCAAAGTTAGTCGAATAAATTATTTTCAAGCAAGTTTAGATAACCGCGAGTTAGCGAATATCCCGAGTGCCTTCAAAACCTTCTCGGGATATTAATATGAACCTCTTACCCTTAATCTCGAAATGTTTTCTAAGTCTTTATCTGTTTTTGACTTTAAAACGGTTTTAGAAGTTTCTTCTTATTTTTTACTTTTATAAAAACTAAGTGGCGACTCTTGCTTTTAATTGAAAACGTTTTGGAAATTTTAAATAGATTTTTCGAAATGATTTTCAAACGAGTCATTTTTTCCCGAAAACAGAAATGGCGACTCTGCTGGGGATAATTCAACTAGGTTCTAACCTTGTTGTTTGAAACTAACTTATTTGACTAACTATTCGGAATTGTAATAATTAGTAAACTTTTATTGCTTTCCTTACTTGTTTACTTTCTCGCACTTACAAACTGTTCGTGGCATCTTCCGCCTCCCTTGGCAAAAGAATTAGACTGCATTAGGGGTAAAAAGGCAATTACGCAAGTCTTTGTGGTCGTTCTTAACAAAACACACAATTTTCAAAACAGACGAGTGAAGAAGTTGACCCGCGGTCGGTTAACGGTCACTTGTTGTTTTAGCCTTGGTTATCTGCCTGGTTCCCGGTCAATTTCGAAACCTATTCTAGAAACACAGGATAGAGCGAAACCAAATCCCAAAATAGGTATTGACCTAAGATGTCTTAATATCCGAGGGATATTAAGTCCATTACTAAGACCACCTTGTGTTCAAAAGGGCCCACAGCCCGAAAGAACAATCATCCCATACGTGTTCAATTGAAGGATGTGATGTCGAGTTGTACGAACCATTGTCCCCTGGGATTGGGATACATTTAGATAGTCTTTTATCTTTGAAGATTGTCATTCGAAAGGCGTTCAGAATTTGTAAGAAGTTCGACAAGTTCGAGAACGAAGGACCAACCACGGCGGCCTAGCTTAGAATTGTACCCCTGCGCGGGGCTGATTTTGATGTACATTCCATTTCCCATAATTTTGTACCCCTATTTTATTTAATCAATATGTATAAATATATTTTGGGGCAATGGAACGTTTACAAATGACATACACATTTTTCAATTCGTTAGTCCTACCTTTAGCATAAAAAGGTCACATATCCGTATAGGACGCGCTATGAACTGTTATGTGATATAACTGTCTTACGTGCTTATGTGCGTTGCTCGAATCAAAAGCGAATTGATCCACTCATATTTGAATATTTTAGAACTCATAGGCAAGATCAAAGGCCACTGCAAAATCCGATCAAAATCACCCTTGGAATTCTTCAAATTTCCCCAGAAAAATCCAAAGACTTTTTAAAACTCTTTTAAGTCTTGTTCGGAAAATGAACTTGCCTTATCCAAACTACAGAAATCTTCATTTCCTCACTTTGACAAAAATTCCAAAGAATTCAGAAGATGCATCAAGTGCTGAAGACTCGTCAAAACTCCTGATAGAATCTACCTACCTCGAAATCAATCTTGTTGGTCGAACCCTCGAGCCAATAAAATACCCGTGGATAAGTTTTCCTTGATAAAAAGCAACTTTATGTGTTTCTTTCCGGTCGGATATCTTGTATTGTTTATCACTAACGGGATCTAACATATCGGCCTTTGAGTTGTTTTACTTCAAAAGGTAGTGGAAACTGATCTGTGTCGACAAACTGGCCGAACATCCCTACTTCACCTGCTCAAAGGCACACCTGAATTCATCCTCTAACCCTCGTTTCTCTAAAGGAAAAATGACTGATAGCGAAGAGGAGAATGATTTAGCTGTAAGAGACAGTGTTATTGCTGAACAGAATGAAATAATTGCCGAACTTGCAAGAAAGTTGGAAAAGATGCAACAAGAAGTACAGAAAGCCAAAGACATGGATAGCCTGGCTATCGCAGCCAACACTCCAGCTCTGGGCAACTCTCAACCCCCTTTCCAGATTCCTTCACTCAACTCTCCATTGACTGAAACTTAACTAAAAAATATCCCCCTGCCTCCGCGCCTAGACCTCCCAACGAACCCCTCTACAACAACCCTCCTCATATTGAATCCTCGTACCAAACCCATACTCCTCATGTCTAGCACACTAACCAGGGTAACAACCCGAGTGCCTATCTTCCACAAAATCTCCCTCCGAATTACCAGAACACGCCACTAAACACTTACAATTCCCAGAATAATCATCTCAACGTCACTAACCCACATAACTATACCCCCACGTATCCAAATGCCATCCCACATGTCCAGCCTCCACCTACCCAATATATGCCACCAACCACTTGCCACGCTATGGTAGAACCATACACCACTCTCCAAGAAATCCTTGAGCTTGATCATTACAAGGAGAAAGAGAAAGAGTTGAGGGCCACAGAGAAAAAACATGAGTCTGACATGGCACAAATGAAAGAAGAGATAGCCAGGACCAAGGAGTTTCGAGGTTTATCCTACGAGAAAGGCTACGACTATAATGATCTCTGTATCCATTCGGAGATGGACCTGCCAGACGGATTCAAGATTCCCATGTTCAAAACCTTTAATGGTGTTGGGAATCCCGATGCCCATTTGAGAAGCTATTGCGACCAAATGATCAGCGCACGAAAGAACGATGCTCTGTTAATGAGGTTGTTCAGCCGGAGTCTGAGTGGAGAGGCTTTAAAATGGTTCACCTCCCAGGAATTAAGAAAGTGGTCCAAATGGAGTGATCTGGCCCGAGACTTTGCTCAAAGGTTTGCATATAACGTGGAAGTTATCCCGGATTGATACTCTCTAGGTCGCATCAGGCAGAAATCAAACGAAGAATTCAGAGACTATGCCTACCGATGGAGGAAGAAAGCAGCGAGAGTTCGGCCTCCTATGATCGAATAAGAGATAAGCGCAGTGTTTATGCGCTCTCAAGAGTCGGAGTTCTACGATAAAATGATACCAGCAGGAAAAGCAAAATTCACCGATTTAGTTAAGATTGGTGAAATTATTGAAGAGGGTCTTCGTAGCAGCAAGATTACCAAAGCCTCGACATCCTCAAGATCGGCAGGGTTTCCCAAGAAAAAGAGGGAAGAAGTGTCTACGGTATCCTCTAGTCCTAGTCCGAGATCGCGGAAATCTTTCGGGGCCAACTACAAAAAATATTGCAAATTAATTGCCAAATATATTTACTGACCCTATACCATAATTCAGTTGTAAAAGCTCCAATGAGAAGTCCTTAAAGGACAGGGTCTATGGCATACCTGAAGCGTGATAGACTAATCGATTCCAAAAGTAAAACTCCTTGAAGAAGGAGAGGAGCAAATGATCAAGATGGTCATGGTAATGAGGCAATTGCTTTTCTTGATCATGGTAATGAGGCAATTGCTTTAAAAGAACACCATGACATAACTCTTCATAAAACCTTGGCAAAGGTTCAGGTACCTGAAATGTTGAAAAAAAAGAGATCGATCTTGATATATTATATCGTAATGGAATCGATATCAAATGACCATCGATGGTATCTTTGATATAATGTAGCGCTCACCATTATAAATGGTAATGAGGATCTTAAATATAAATCTGTCAACAGTATGGACAGATAAATTATTGGCCAAATAAAAATACACAAAATTCAAGTATATTTTATTTCACTTAAAAAATGATGGTATGGATTTTAGTCCAAAGACCTCAATATATAATGTTAGTGGGGTACTAATGAGTCATTGTGCGAAAAGAATAACCGTAAGATATAAAGTACAGCTTGTGCCTTGGGGCATAAAGGGTTTTGGTCCTGACATTATTGTAGGGAGACGTATTCTCCCGTGGTGGATGTAATGAGGTTTTTTTCAGTCTGGCAATACTGAAAAGCTTGAATACGTATAAATGAATGGTTGTCATGTCTTAGCTAGACAGTGACAGTTATATGAATATCCTTGAAGAATTTATAAGGTTTTAAGGCGATTTTATTGAATACCTTAATGGTTATAAGATAGCTAAACATAAGGAAAGATGAATTTCGATCTCATGAAAATGGTTTAACTGTACCATGTTTAGTGCAATTGATGCACTTATGTTTTGGGGGAATCATTTACAAGAATTAAGTGATGTTTTAATTAATGCGAGTATAATACGCGCTGCACTCTTTTTTTCTTAGTCGAGGTGTTATCCCACTGAATTTTTCTGGCAAGATTTTTAATGAGGCAGCTAAAAATGTGTATTACTAAATATGTGTACTCATTGTATTTGACAAATGAAATATTTGTTGAAGTATTTGATAAATAAAATATTTATCCATCAATCAACATATATTGAAAGATTCAGCTCCTCCTCAGCGAGAAGACATTGAAATGATGCAATGTATTTATCAAATCACATCTGGAGGTACAATAATATCATGGCGTTCAACGAAGCGAACAACAGTTGTCATTTCTTCAAATCATGCAGAGATAATAGTCATTCATGAAGCCAGCTGAGAGTACGTATGATTGGGATCAATGACTCAACATATTCAGAAAATGCATTTTTTTTAAAAGAGATATTCCAACTACAATGTACGAAGACAATGTTGCATGTATAACTCAACTGAAGGAAGGATACATCACAGAGACAGAACAAGACTTATTTCACCAAAGTTCTTTTTCACTCATGATCTTGAGAAGAAAGGTGAAAGAGATGTTTAACAAATTTTTCCGGTTGACAATTTGGTGGATATATTAACTAAAGCATTACCAGCCTCAATATTTAAGAAACTGGTATACAAAATTGAAATGCGTCATCTCTAAGAGGTTAAATGATGTTCACATCAGGGGGAGTAAAATACGCGTTGTACTCTTTTTTCCTTAACCAAGGTTTTGTCCCAATTGGGTTTTCCTGGTAAGGTTTTTAATGAGGCAACATTCAAGGCGTATTTACAAGATGTGTGTACTCCTTTTCTTTCACTAGGCTTTTTTTCCACTGAGTTTTTCCTAGTAAGGTTTTAACGAGGTACATTATCTATGGACATTCAAGGGGAGTGTTATAAATACATTAAATTAGTGAATTGTCCATTTACTTAGTACATGAATTACTTACATTCATGTATACATTCCCAAGGTTATATGAATCATCTTGGATAAGAATGTATCCATTAAGTTGGATACTTAATATTGATGACTTTTGGAGTGATTTCTCAACCTATAAATAGGGATGTTATTCATCATTGTAAAACACACTTGTATATACTTGAATACACTTGAATAGAAGAAAAGTTCTCTCCTTTTTCTACATATCTTGTCTTCTTATCTTTATAGTTATATTGTTCTGAGCTTAGTTTTTACGATAAAAAATATTTTCTTGGAGAATTGATAATTTTCTTGTGGCAGGCTTCATCGTGTGAAGAAAGCTTGAGGAATTTTGGTAAAAGTAGGGCAACTCTTTGGGTGAAGAATAAAAAAAGCAGGGCAACTCTATTGCCTTTTAACTATTCCACTCATAGATTTATTCCTAATTTAGTGAATACTTAGGAGCATTTCAAACAATTTCGTCGTAATAAGAATTCTAAATACTATTAATATATCATATTGCATAGTTCTCCTGCAAGAGGCGTAGCCAAAAATTTCACGAAGGGCGTTCAAACATTGGATAAGTACTTTTTTTTTTAAAAAAAAAGGATGCATCAAAAAATTTAAAATCAAAATACCCAATATTAGTGATTGATTTGTTTTAATGAATGAATGCACCAAAAATTAAAAATCAAAATGCATAATATTTAAATCTAATGAGTGCATATTTAATTTAATATGAAGTGAACGGATGGAGCAAAAATAAAAGAGAAATAGAGAAGAGGGTTCAATCTAGAAAGAGACCACTTTTAGATTTTAAGCTTTCATCGGCCTTGACGACGACAACGATAACAGTGAGGCACGAAAAACAGAAAGAAAAATCAGACAAGATATTTTAAATTTCTTTGTGTAGCATTTTCGCTTTTGATTTTGACAAAGTTGTAGAATTACTTTTAACTATCCTTATATTAAGGGATAAATTTGATCCTTATCAACTTATTCCTCTTTCTCTCTCATGATTCTAATATTAATGAGCAATAAAATAGGAACAATTTTGGTTGAAAAGTTAGTGTGTGAGCAATAATTCGAACCTGCACGGAGCACGAAGCTACCGCTTCTCCCGACCGACTAAAATACAACAATCGCGACCTACTTTGATTCAAAAGAAAAGCAAAGGGTTTGGCAACAAGCAAACGATTTACTATCATAGTTGCAAGGGTTCCAAACCTTAACTACTTACACCTCGGCTTTTCGTGAACACCCTCCATCAGTGAGCTACCTCATCAAGTTATTTCAAGGGTGTTCAAAACTTCATGTCTTACTATATCAATTAGTATTTGGTGTTTTTCTGACCATCTCCGCCACACTGTAGCTTCGCCTTTGAGTCTCCTACACACCTTAATTAACTTGAGAGTCCGTCAGTATTTTTCTACTATAGATACCATGAGAAAAGCCAAAACAAGTTTATCATAACCTTTTAATTAACTGTAGGCTTGTTAAGATTTTGTTGACATTGACATTTTATTTTCCAAGAAAGAAAAAAAATTTCTCATTAATTGTTTCTGTTAATATATGTCTTCAAAATATGAATACCTCACTCAGTGGTCTAAAGTAAAGATGTCTTTAAATTTCAGTTGATTACACAAAAATTAATTTTATTCCAGAAGTTAATAAAATTAAATGTTTTAGTACATAAGAAGCAAACCAACACAACACTGAAGAGAGATGCATACCACATTATATTGAGGGTGACCTAAATGTAATATTGCTTAGTTCTGTTATACACTAGGTACATAATTTGCCCGAGGTAATGGATGACTCTTTAAATTTACGAATGATCCTTTCCAACATTCGAATATCAAAAATAATGAAAATAAAAGTTCTTACTTCATTTTTTTTTTGGGAGGGGGGGGGGGGGGGGGGGGGGTAATATCAAATCTCCCTTTTATTTCTTCTTCTCTAACTTCTAAGCAATAAAAGTGGGTAAGTAAAGAGACTCAAAGGCATAAGAAATATAGATCAACAAAGAGATTCAAAGCATTTTTGCGTAGATACATTGCATGACCTGAAATTAGATCATGATGACATTTACTACAACTTCTAGTAAAAGTCAGAACCCACAATAAGGTATAAAAATTAATAAAGTAAATAAACAATGAAAGAAGAACAAACACTACTAAAAAAAATTAATTAAAACTGACCTAAAAAAAAATGACCTCAAAAAGAGGTCAGAAAAAGCCAACCATGCAAGGTTGATTTTTCAAAAAGAAAAAAAAATTGAAAAAAAAACCTCCGGAGGTCGATTTTTTCAAAAAAGTTAGAATATATTTTTTGCAAAAAATCGATCTCCAAACGTTGATTTTGCAATTCTTTTTTAAAAAATTGACTTCTGTAGGTCGAATTTTTTTCATCAAAATATACATTGAAAGAGTTTAAAAAATTACATAGTTGATACCCAATAAGCTTCAATAGTCTAGTGGTGAAGATGGGGGTTCGAACCCAGTAACGGACCCAGAATTTTACATAAGCGGGTTCAAACAGTTAATATTGATCGATGGTGATAGCCAATAATACAAGTAGCATCAAACGCAATAAATCATTTACCTGTTGCTTTTTATTTTATTAAAATGTAACCTCAAAATTGAAATATTTTTTTTAAAAAAAATCTGGACACTTTTTTATTTAATTAAGTTGAGAAAAAAATTAAAAACTTACAAAGAACCTATTTACATTTATTTTACGTAAATTAAAGTAAGGGATAATTTCAGAGACTTCCCTTCAAGTTTGGCTTCATAACACTCACCTCCCTTGAGGTTTACAATATTACACATACCTCTCTTATTTTAATTTATTTGTAACAATTCTTTTAAACTAATATTTTTTTATATAAAAAAATATGTTTGGACTAATTTTCCCATTAGAGACCAACCTAGCACCCTTCGATCTTGACCCCTAAAAATCCTTCACATCTTCATCCATGTTTTACTGTCATGCGGTAATCAAAAGTTTTTAACCCATATTGCATATTGAATTTGAATTGCAAATGCTATAAGAAACTTTTTCTTATTGAATGTTGCTCACCGGCTACATCATTAGAGGTGAAATAGGGCTCTTTGATTAATACGTACTAATAAGTTGCCGTAGTCATGGTTGTGTTGGTCACAAATCTGTTCCGTCCTTTAAAAAATTTCAAAGGAGAATTCTTTGAAACCATGGATTACAAATAATAAAATCTAATAAAAATACAGTTGCGATACATATCTCACACATGTTGTAGTGGATCAGATGCAACAATTATACCACTTGATATATATATGATCTTTATTACCTTAAATTAGTTTATCAAGCAAAGTTAATTGTAACATTGTTGTTGTTTACTTTCTTTAGCAATGATCATGGGTGAAGATATGTGTCTCACGATGATTGTCCTTAGTAGTGAATGGTTCTGATGAAGAGATCGAATTGGGTTCTGGGTATGGTTTTGGTGAGCAAATTAGTCCAAACATAATTTTTTATATTAATAATAATTTGTTTTAAAAAATTATTACAAAGAAATTAAAATAAGGGAGGTAGACGTAATATTATAAACCATAAGGGAGGTGAGTGTTATGGAACTAAACCTGAGGGGACGTCTCTGAAATTATCCCTACAAAGTGAAAATTAGTAAATTCCCAAAACAACAAAACAACAACGTGCAAAATGATGATAATGGGGCTCGAACCCGCGTGCAAAATATGGATTTGAACCTCCTTGTCCGCTGCTCCACCACATTTCTTTATGGGTTCAATTTAACCTTTATACTCAAATGTAACAATATTTCTCTTTATATAAACAGTAAATTTTCGAAAGAAGTGGGTTCATATGAACCCACTTGATATCATGTGGGTCTGCCCCTGTTTGAACCTTGGATGGTGTATTTTATTATTTTATATTTTTAAGTGATGTGTTGTGTTTTGTTAGGGGTGACCTAGTGAATTAGACCTCCATACAAAATTCTGAGACTATGAGTGAGTTCGTAGCAGATTTTTACAATGATTTGTACATCTGATTTGTGTGATGATGTCTTGAAATGATATTTGTGTTGTGAAACGAGACTTGGTACAGTTTTATCGAGATTCTGATTAACGAGGCATCGCTGCAGTGGTGAATTTTTCACTGTAGCGAGACTGCGTAGCGGTCAGAGTTCAGCCATAGCAGGTGTTAAAGATAGTGTCTGTCTCTCTATAGCGAGACATTGATCGCCATAGAGAGATCATCATAGCGAAACTATCAACCGCTGCAGCGGTCAACACTAGGCAGAATTAGAGTTTAAGTCAGTTATTTCGAGTTTCTCACCCTCATAACTTCAAAACTCGTTTCAGAGACCTGTGAGACAAGTTTTTCAAGGCTATGGCAGATTTCTTCTTCGAAGTAAGTTCACCTCATTAACTCTTTCATCTAGTAATCCTCTAACACCCTAGAATCGATGGGGGTGACTTTAATGGTAGATTGTGGGTTAAAACTCTAGGATTTATAAAAATTATGGAAAAAAGAATGGGTGAATGTAATTATCATTTCTTATGTTTCTAAGTTATTAATAATACTTCTTAGGATGAAATTTAATGTTCTAATATATAATTGTGGAATTTTGGGACCTAGAGTTCAATAAAGATGATGTCTTTAGCATAAAAACTGCTTTACAAAGGTTAATGAGGAAGAAACTCGATGATTTAGGATGATGTGATCATTGATTTATGATGAATTAATCCTTGGATAATGGTTTAAAGCTTGAAAAGGGGTAGAATTTGGTGGGTTTGAATTTTCAAAGTTACAAGGCAAGGTTGACTTGTCGGAACCCCCCTTTCTTCTTATAGGAGCTTTTTTATCCTCTCCTTTCCCGACGATTGAACTTGACTTATGAAGGGAGAACAAGCATGACACCCGCTGCATACGGCTCGACTCGTTCTTCGAAAGTCTGAGTCCCCTCGATCACCCTCCCTCTACTACTTGTTGGCTGGGAGTGAAGGAGAGAAGAAGTGAAGTGATTCTCAGGTGGGGATCACAAATGAACTATAGCAAAACCTAAATCCAGTTACTCTGAATGGCTTTTGAGAGCTAGTCTTTTATGATGATGAATGGAATTCTCGCGTATAGCGACTCTCTATTGCTTTTACTTAGCTCCTTGCCTACAAATTCGAAAAGCGTTATTTGAGGAGTAGATGATTAAATACTTTTGCATTGGTTGTTTTTAGACTTTTAGTGTTCCGATGCTTTCAAGAAAGGGAAGGCTCACATGCAGTAGTTTGCATGTTCAAGTTCTTCGATTGAGGTAGGTTATGATTTACTTAGAGTTAGACTTTGATTAGTCATTTGTATGTGTTATGAATTGATAAAACATGTATAATTGGTCTTCATAGATAAATCGTGATTGATACTTAATAGCTTGTATGAATAAACTACTAAATTATTGAAGTTTGTCTTTATATGACTTGTGATTATGGTATGCGTTTGAGATTATCAATGTGTATTTGTCTTTATTATCTCACTAGATAACTAAACAGAGAACATACTAAGATATGTTGAGAGAAATAAGAAATACATAATTATTCTGAGATGAGTGGCACGAGTCTGATGTGATCTTAGGGATAAATAGTTATGTGATGAATCGGGTACCACACCGATACGAAACATGATTCAGATATGAGTGACTCGAGTCTGATATGAGCGTGATAAAAAATAATAGGCACGTGAACTTCTACATGCTGGATGTTGTTGTCGATAATTCTATGCCTATTGTAAGAATTAATGTTGTTGAAAGGTCTCGGAAAAAAGCTTCGACATCATCCCCACCCTCACCCTCACTCTCACCCCCACACCCACCAGTCGATGTTGATTCATGAAATACGAGAGCATGAGTGATCATGCAATGTATACGGATGATCGTAAAAAGTGTTGAGGATGAACAATTATTATGAATATAAGAATTTAAATTTTTACGACATTTTAAATTTATTGATATTTATATTTTTTTTATTTTTGCACACTAATTAGTTATTCTTAAATAATTAATTATAGACTCTCATGATATAAAATTAATCTTAATTGTGTATTATAGACTTTCATATTGTATGCCTAAAAGGGATAGATATTAAAATGACAAATTTATAATTGAATATTTAATAATATACCACAATGTCTATAATTAACTGTGATCGTTATACATCCTAGAACATTTGTTTAGTCTAGCATCGAACATATGAATATATGGCCAATTAATAGTATGATTACAAAAAGATAAAATTAAATAAATTAAATTAAATTGATATCATTAAACATTGTAAAATAACTTAATCACATCATATGTGAGTCCACACTAATTAAATACATGATCAAAAAGGTAAGGAAGAGCATTGATTGTAACAATCACTTCCTTAGAAACAAACTTGATGTTTGAGAAACATTACTTGTCCTAAGATCCCTCACAAACAATGCTTGTTTAGTGCTTGTTCTAAGACCCATTTGATCATATATCCAATTGTTGTGGACTTTCATAGGACCATCTAAGTTTTTTACAATGCTTGAATGATGTTAATTCACATAGGTCAATTTAATTTAAAATTATTGCCTTTTTATAATCGTATACCGGTCCTTGTCTATATAGGTATATAATAAACCACATCATCTATGCTACACTAGAAACTTTATCTATACTTGCACGTTTAATCAGTCTAGCATCGACCATATGAATATATAGTCCATCAATAGTATGAATGAAAAAGATATAATTAAATAAATTAAATTAAATTAAATTAACATCATTCAAGCATTGTAAAATAACTTAATCACATCATATGTAAGTCCACACTGATTGAATACATGATCAAAAGGATACAAGAAAGAGCAATGGTTGTAACAATCACTTCCTCATAAGAAACTTGATGTTTGAGAAATATTACTTGTTATCAAACATTACTTGTCCTAAGATTACTCACAAACATTACTTGTTCTAAGACCCTTATGATCACGTGTTCAATCATTGTGGACTTTCATAGGACCATATAAATTATTTTACAATGCTTGAATGATGTTCATTCACATAATTATTTTTTTTATTTTTTTTAAGTCATATTTTAGTGCTTTAAGACTATTACATGACCTAAGACTCATTTGATCATGTCCAAAATTGATATGGACTCTCAAATAATGTTTAGTCATAGTTTTACAATATTTGAGTTGTTAATTTTCTTAATTTAATTAAGTATGACCTTTTTTAGGTATATACAAGTGCTTGTCTATATATTGTATTGGTCAATTGTAGACTGCTCACAAGGTCGATTTATGATACTTAAAATAGCAGACTAGTTTATATATGTAAAGTAGTCGATAATTGACAAATGATGTAGTTGAGCAAAAACTATATCTGTTGATAATTGATATGAGTCGATTTATGATATACTTATTTATAGTCCATTAGACTTGTGCAAATTGAGATTTGATTTTTTATTTTATTTTTTATTTGAGATTTGAGCTTTGAAGTAAGGGGTTTGGAGTTTAAGTTTTACTTTCGTGTTTACTAGATGTCTATATTTTTTAAAATTTATTATAGATCATTTATTTATACTAGTCAAGTAGTTGTCTAGTTTATATATATATATCAAGTGATTGATTATTGACAAATAATATAGTTGAGCATAAATTATATTTGTTGATAATTGACACTAGCCGATTTATGATACTTTAAATAGTAATTTAATTTATATATATCAAGTAGTTGATTATTTACAGATGATATATTTGAGCAGAAGTCATATTTATTGATGATTGACACGAATTGATTTATGATATACTTATTTATTGTCTATTAGACTTGTGTGAATTGAGGTTTGAATTTGAGAGAAGTAAAGAATTCGGGATTTGAACTTTTAGGTTTAGAGTTTGGTGTTTACTAAACGTCTTCATTTGTTTTTGTTTATTATATATCATTAGAGTTTTATTTTGACCCATAATTTCTCATTTTTCTAATTTTTTTAAAATTATTTGAGTTTATACGTTATAGAGTCATTTGTATTTAAATGTGTTTTTGAAAATAAAGTAAGACACGTAAAAATAAAAATAATATAACATTTTCATCATATATAGGGGAACATAAAATAGCTTTCATCTATGAAACTCAAAAACTTTCTTTTCATTCATAACTAATTTTTTGTAAAAAATTATATAAAAGACTAATCTATTAGGGGATCGGAGGAGAGTGATGAGTTCATCAATCTTTTTTTCAAGCCTGTCGCTTAAATTTTTATGGATTTTTTTGGCCAATTGTTTTTAAATTTTTTTATACTCATTTTAATTTTAAACCCTCCTTATTTATTTGAGACAATAAACATATTTTTTTACTTTTTTAATTGAGATTTTGGATCAAGTATATTTTTTTTCTCTTCTACCTCAAGAATACTTGAACTTTTAAATTTTTAACCCCTTTGAATCTTCACAAAACTTACTCAAATTTTAGGATTAGCTTTCCCTCGAGCTAAAAACAAACCCTGATATTTTTTGAGCTCGAATTCAACTTTGATCTTCAAAATTTATTTTCAAGTTCTTCAATAAAAATACACAAATTAACACAATCAAAATCCACCAAAACATACAACGATAGAGAAAGAAAGAGAAAATAAGGTTATGTATTAATTCCATGAAAAGCTTATCATGTTATTGTTAATGGGAGTTTTAACATGGGTAGAATGAGGAAGAAGCCATCTTCAATTCATCTTCATCTTCATCTTGACCCAAAAAAATCAAGATTTTTTATACGAAAAGAAAAATATCATTATGAAGCTCAAAATGCTTGATATCAAAAAATAAAATATTTGATTACGACGAATGAAGAGTTTCGAGATTGAAGGAAAAGATAAATCAAATGCAAAAATTTAGAATGAAGAAAAAAAGAGTGAAGAGTATAGAAGAGAGAGAAAATGGGTTATGTATATTTTAGGAAAAGTGTGGGGGATAAATGTATTTTAAAGAAATTGTCAAAATTCGTAAAATATTAAAAAGGCCCCTAACTCCACACCTTTTTAATTTTCAATTGTGAAACCCTAAAAAATAAATGGAAAAGAAATTAAATGAACTGATTTCAAATTAAATTTTGAAAGTGGATATGCCACCAATTCTTTTCAACTTTCTCTTCGGAAGGACCTCATGTTGCTTTCAAATCGTGTATTTCAAATGATGCACATGGGATAGTTGTCCAAATCAGTTTGCTTATGTTGTCTACTTTTTGTTTCACGGAGAGATCACAGATTTAAGTTATCTTTTTTTTTTTTCATATAAATTTGCTACTGAGTACAAAATAATCAGTAATAGCAGCCAAAACAAACAACATTAGTTTCGTAAGTTAAAGGAGATATTTTAAAAAAGAAATACAACTAACATCTCATCGCAAAATGATCTAGTACTCATGTATTCACAGTAAACAATAAATACTCTATCTATTTATAATCTTTTCAATTTTTGTCTATTGATAAGTTACCTTGTTGTTTGGCTTCATTTAAACTATATATGTACTAATTTTGTCTTCTCTTTAATTGTATCAAAAGTAAACATTCAACTGAAAAAAATTCTAAGGCTATCTACAAGAAGAGAGTTGGAGCACTCATTGTCATTAGTATCTAATAACATAGAATATAAATATATACAATAGACACCCAATGATCACACATATAACAAAATTAAATATTAGATAAATTTTTAAAACCAATCTTGAAAAGATAGGGAAACAACCTTCACCCACATATACACATAGGTTGTGCCCAAGAAAAAAGCTTGTTTCAATAAATTAGATCATCTAATAAATAAATAAATAAATTAGTGATATCCAAAATATTAGAAAATAATCGTTTTAACTCTAAAATAAATTAAAAATAAACCCAAAATTCAAAATTACAAATTAAAAATATGTATCTTTCGAAACTCTCAAATAGAAAAATGAATAAAAAATACTTATTAATAAGATGATTAAAGTTTTTACTATTTGGCAAAATATTTTTATCTTTCGAATCTCTTGAACATAATGATGTTACTCCTATTTTTATTAAAACATTTCAACCTGTTATATAATAGAGATTCTATACAACTAAAGGTTCATCTTACATAAGTAAATTTATAAAGGTTTTAGGGTTGTATAATTTTTAGGCCATTTGTATCACCTTCTGCTAATAGAAGACTTTGTCGGCTAATTGTACCAAAATGTCTTTTAATTATATGGTCTTAAATAAGAATTGTCAAAAAAGAAAAGAGACATTCATTTTGAAATGGACTAAAAAAAAAAACAGGACAAATAAATTAAATTAAGGAATATTAAAATTATATTAACATATGCAAACATATTCAATAGAGAATGAAATAAGTAGTGAAAAATTCAAATCCCCTGCTTTGAGGAAATATTGGGAAAAAATAATACAGAGAAATAAAATGTATTTTTACTGATAAAAGTTCAGTAATAAAATGTGAAATTAATAAAATCAAAGGCCGGCTCCAGGGGAAAGTCAATAAGCTATTGCTTTAGAACTCCCAAATTTAAGTCCTCATTATTTTATATTATATATATTATAAAATAATTATATTTTTTGAACTAATTTATGTGAAGAAGTTTAAAATACAAGGGTTAAAATACTCAATCTTAATTAAAACTTCAGGTATAGATTCTTCAAAAAAAATTTTAAAAAATATATTTTAAAAATATCACAACAAATATAACAAGTCAATATAACTAATAATATAAAATATTCAATAAAAAATTTAAAAATTATTTAAAGAAAAATTGTTTGACTTCCCAAACAATAAAATCTTCACATAAAATGCAATAGAGATGCACATGTGGTACACGAGATGCGCAAGAAAACTCAACTAGCACCCCGGTCCTGCCGAGTCTAGCGTTAATTGTAAAACTGGTGATATAAATCATAATTTTACCTTCTTTTACCCAAGAATATTCACAAGTTAAATCAAACCATTTCCAATTCATTTCCATCAAAAATGGGCCCCCGGGGCCATGCAAGGTTTAGAAAATAGTGTCAGTAGGCCCGAAGCCAAAACTGTAGTAAATCATGGATAAAACCTCTTTATATACATGGAAATGCTATGATTAAACACAATAGCTGCCCAGCAGCTCATAATCAACCTATCGATCCTGCACAGGCCCACAACTACTCAACAAGCATAACCAGCCTAGAAGGATAATTCTATGCCCAGGACTCGCGAACATTTCAAATATCCCACCTTCTATGTTCCAGAGTCAACAAGGCCTCACAGGACCACAAGGGTAAATAAAACATATTGGCAAGTACTACAAGCATCGGAGAAACAAAAGCAGGCGGACATGAATAAAGCGGTCAAGGTCTGTGGTACCAACCTAATAATTCAATCCAAGGATGTCAGCTAGTACAATTTTATCCGATATATGCTAAGTCTAGGGAGTTTAAACTATAACCTACCTGCCGTCCAACGACAAGCTGCTAGGACTACGATGTCCAAGCTCGAACCACTCCAAGAAGCTCCAAAATGACAAAAATACATTCCAACGAACGTCCGAATGCCCGTAGTTCCTTCACGGAAATTGTTCCTTACGTCCTAAGCTTCGCAAACACTATATATATGCAGCTTATACTCACCTATAAACAGTTCATAATTAACCTTAAATCGGCAGATTTTCAAAAAGAATCATAACTTGACGAAACGTCCGTAGAACTTCATAAAAATGATCATAAAAGAGCCCCGAGATGGTTACCTTAGCAAACCAAGTGTAAAGCTTGAATAAACACCAAGAAATACCAATTCCTATCTTTTGAAACCAACTCCAAACGTGGTTTATCGAAGGGGAAAATGGCTGCCACACGTAGAGGTCGCGTTTCTAGGCACGGGGGCAAACTTTAGCGATAGAAATCACCAAAAATGCACTTTGATCACTCAAGAACTCTCTTGGAACCCTCCCTTATGTTTTCTCTCTGTTTCAGAACTGAAATGGCATTTTAAAACGTGAATTGGAGGCTTTAAATCAATTTTGACCCGACCCGGTTCGCGACTCGATTTCTGCCAGACAGTCCGCGGTAAAACAGTCATAACTTTTTACCCCGAGATTGATTGGATGTGAGGTTTTATGTGTTGGAAACTAGACTCGTAGACCTTCGATTTGGTAGGTTGGGGGACTTCTAACTCTTTATATATTGAGAGAAAAGCTCTGAGACATTTGACTCAAAGTCCAGAAAATTTATTAAAGAAACTTACGATAACTTTTGCCGACTTGCTTGACTTCAAAACTTATCATACGACCATAAAAACTAAACAAATGACCCGGGCACCGAACTACCAGTCCCGACAAGCCTTAAATGACTTGGGACCGCTACAGACAAGCTCTAACGGTACAAGAAAGGCAAAAATACGTAAATGATCGGAAGGGTCATTACATCACAAGATGCAAGTACAATGCACGAGATGTATTCAGAGCAAGAGATGTACGTACGATGCACGAGATGCACGTACGACGCACGGGATGCACGTACGGAGCACGAGAACACGTGTGATGCATGCAGAACTTAATTTTATTAATTTTACATGAGGCCTCTTATTAAGATTTGGCTTTAAGCCACCAATTTCATTGAGCCGCCTCTGATAAAATCTGAAGTTAGTCTTTAGAAAGTTTTCTGATGAGCAAACTCTTTTTCTTCAGATCCCTTTTAGTAATAAAGAAAACAAAGAATGGAATAGAAGGGGCCTAACCAGTCCTTCCTTCCTTCCGTTGAGGGATAGAACTCTTCCAATGAAGTAGGTGATACATCTGAACAAGAAGCAGACTAAGACAGTGATTCGGATCTCACACCTTCCACCAGCCTCTTACAATAAGGGCTTTTTTGTCGAGTTGCTTGGTGAAGTAGTTTGTAGCGGTGATAACAAAATGGTGACCATGACTAGAAGGGAAAGGCGTAGGTACGAAAGAGGGTTCGCTAATTAGATTTCCACTCATAGAAAGCCTGAAGTTCGTCCTCAACTGCTAACAGTTCCAAATGCCCAAACAGGGAAGATCCGATTTAATAGAGTCAGCAAGATCCGGGTGACCAGAGTGATCAGCTTAAGGGAAATTTGTACTGAATCTTCAATCGAATGCATTCTTTTACTAGTACTTCACTTGAACAACATTAAAACAAATTAAACGCAATAAAAAAAATCTAATTATTGTATTTCTTAAATTAATAGCTTGTAAATATGTATATGAATATTTTAACAAATTTTTACTCCGCAATTTTTGTTTGATTGACATTATTCTTTTTCGAAGCAAACTAACACGAATGTTGTTGTGAAACACGTTTTGGGGTTAGGACCATTTTACCCAATACATTTTTTACCATCCATTTTAAGAAATCATCAAAATTTGATCCAGACTAACTATTTGCCAGCACTACAACCTAAAAATTAATACAACCCTATGGTGAAAATCACTTTATAAATACAAGCTTTCATTCTTCTTTTAGGAAATATTGTTATCATTAGATCAACAACTCAACGCCATGGCATTAAACCATCTTCATTTTGCATTTGAAAATTTCCGGAATACCATACGTAATGACAGTGTTAAACTGCCTTTTTTCAGCCTGGTAATTAGTTTTCTAGTAGCAAATTCTTTTCTTCTTTCTTAAATTATCCTTTTCTATTTTTAGTTAAATTGATTTACGCGAACAAGTAGAGGCTGCCAATGGTATTGAAGAATAACATACTTGTTTTATCAACCAATGGGGTTGGAGCAATTATTGGAGTGATTTACGTGCTGGTATTCATCTACTATGCACCTAAATAGGAGAGGATGAAAATCTCACGAATGCTTTTCATGAATCTTACAATTGTTACTGCAATAACGCTTTGTTCCATGTTTGCCTTTTATGGACAAAGAAGAGAAAAGTTTTATGGTATTGCCATCACCTTCGTTTCCACTTCTATGTATGGATCGCCATTATCAATCATAGTAAGACTAAGTTCTTAATTAAAATTTTATTCGATTTTTCTTAATTAGCTAGTATTTCTTTCATGTTCCTTTAATAGTTTTGTTAATCATTTATGTAGAGACAAGTCATCCAGACAAAAAGTGTGGAGCACACGCCATTTTGGCTCTCGTTCTTTGTAATTGTATTGTCTCGTTCATGGTTTACCTATGCCATCCTTGGTAGGAACCTCTACATATATATAGAAGTAAGTGTACTACCTCCCTCTTTTGCTAGCTCTTAAACCTTAATTTTATTCTCAAACGAAGTTACCTGTTTTTTAATGTGATTTATTGAAGATTTCAACTGGTATAGGCCTCTGGGCATATTGCAGCTCATCATCTATGGAATATATTAAAAGAAGGTGGGCACCGAAGATAGCAAATAGCAACATCGTTGTTGCATACACATCAGTGGTTGCACCTTCAGTTGTGGGAGTAGTACTTAGCCGTTAGAATAAATGTTCTGTTAAAAGTTATTTGGGTATTAAGTTTTGTCCCTCATGTTCCAAGTAGTAGTTAACATTATTTCAATTAGACCCCAAACATTTTTTTGCTTTAGCATATTCCCTCCTTGATAAGTTAGTTAATACTACGTCAGTGGCCCCTGGTGTCCTTGGCACCTGAATACCCTACTATGCTACTATTGTAGACACGTGATTTTTGACCCTCCTCCATTTTAACTCATTTTTGATTAAATATTATTTTTTGTCTAATCTTTATTTTAGCTTTTATTTTATTTTTAATATATTTTATTTAAAAAATTGAAAAAAAAAAGTTTCAAAAAATAGAGTCACATTTTAGGATAAATTTATGTTTTACTTTCTAAATAATATAAAAAATTTCAAAAAAATATCTTTTCTTTAAATTTAGGTTTTACCGAATAAGCTAGTAATTTAGTATTTTCTTAATGACATGTTATTTTAGACTAAGTATTTAACTTTTTCTATATTTTATTAATATAAAATTAATTAGTTGATATTTTTATTAGTACGTATGAATATATGTATTTTAAAACAAAAAAAAGGAAAAGAAAAGAAATCCCTAAAAACTAGCCAAGCTAATCTGCAAACTATCCTACTCTAATGATAAGCTCTAACGAGAGCGCGAATAATATATCGTCTTGATTAAGGTCGAAACTTTGCGTCTTGGATAAGGACATAAAAAAAATGGAAGGTCGCAACTTTGCGTCTTGACCCAAACCCTCTTAAAAAAATTTATAAATATTTGCTTCAACTAAATCGATTAGACTCAATCATTAGGTCCGATACGCAAGTCGAGGTTGCGTTCCCACATCTTGATAGGCGTATGTCGAAGTTGAGATCGCAACCTTGTGTCTTAGCCAAGACCAATAAAAGTTCAACATTATCAAAGCATACCATAGGCATAATTAATATTCGAGATTAATTTAAGTCAAGTAGCAGTTGATAAAAATGATCGTGCTAGAACCACGGGACTCAGGGGTGCTTCATACCTTCCCCCGGGTCAACAGAGTTCCTTACCCGGTCGTCTATTTTTGCAGACCAATAAAAGAGTCATTTTCTTTTGATTAGGGATTCAAAAAGGTGACTTGAAACACCATAACTCAATTTCAACTGGCGACTCTGTAAATAATATAAAATAATTCCTATTCAATATCGTCACTTCAATTAGAAAAATTCGTTCGCTCGTGCAAAAAAGGGGTGTGACAACTATATAATGTAACTTAGTTGTAGTTTCTTAGCCTAGTTATTTTTCTTTTTTCTAATTTGTTTTTTTGAGTTTATGATCGTCAAAACACAATATTTGGTATCAGAGCTTGTGATCCTCGCAACTTGGGTTATGGCTTCTGATTTCCAATTTGTAGCTGATGCTTTGAGTGGTTCTTCATCACCAATCCAACCACCTATACTTCCTGATATAGCTTGCCGTTGATTTGATGTAAGACCAATCGTGTATTTCCCAGAAACAAAAATAGAAGATCTACTCTGTGCTTTTGATAGTTCTCAAGCATGTCATATTCAGAGTTTCAAAGGGAATATATCACAAGGCAATTTCCAATCGTTATTTTGTTTATTTTTTATATACATAATGATAGAAACTAGGATGAGGAAGAGATGAGAATGAAACTTTATTTATTGGTTAAATAAAGTGCAAGGATCTTAAACATTGCATAAAGAATAACTATGTCCATATGGAGTGGACAAATCTCCATATATAATGATATTGATAATACTTTTTTTTCTGCCAAAGTTCTTCTAGACACCTATATTAAACTAAAACACTACTAAAAACAGCTCAAAAAGGGACGGATAGGAAAGCGACGGACAGCGTCGCTCCTGAAAAGCAACAAAAAAAGCAATGTTGTTCGTCGCTTTTCTAATTTTTTTTTATAAAAACAACGGACAACGACTCTTTGTCCGTCGCTTTTTTTGGCGGATTTTTGCACCAAAATTATTTATAATTAATTAATTTTTATTTTTTATTACAAGCGACGGTTAGCGTCGCAATTATTAAAAAAAAATAAAAAATAATTTTAAAGAAAGCGACGCTGTCCGTCGCTTTCTTTAAAATATAATTTATATTAAAAAAAATAGAAAAGCAACGGATAACGTCGCTTTTGTCCGTTGCTTTTTGATCAATATGCGGTCAACTCATTTAAAAAAGCGACGGACAAAAGCGACGCTGTCCGTCGCTTTTTAAAAAATAAAGTGACCCAGATCGGGTCACTCCTCCATTTTCCTTCTCTCTTCTCTCTTCTCCACATGACCTCCACACCTTCACACCTCCATACCTCCACACCTGCCATAGCTGTCGTTGATGCCGCCGCCACGCCACCTCCTTCCTCCCCCATCATTAATTTTCGGGTTAGGACTTATTTAAAATTCAAGGTTAGATTTTTTTACTTTTTTTTTCAATTACATTGCATTTATTTTAGGTTAATGTTAGATTAAGAACATTGTTAGTTGTTATGTAAACTAGAACTTGAATTAGTAGTATTTAAAATTTTAAGTTAGGGTTTATTTGATATTTTTTGTTATTATTAAGAAATATTTGAACTTGAATTTGATTTTAGAATTTGTGAGCATAGTAAATATCTTAGACTCTTGATTTTAAGTATGAATTATGTTCTTGAATTAAGTACTTGAATTAGTTTTCAACTTTAGGTTGTTGAATTAGGTTCTTGAATTTGATAGTGAAGTTGGAAATTTTGAATTAACTTATATTGTTGGGTTATAATCTTGAATTAGTTTTCAACTTTAGGTCGTTGAATTAAGTTCTTGAATTTGATAGTGAAGTTGAAAATTTTGAATTAGTTTATATTGTTGAGTTATAAATATAATCTTGAATTAGTTTTCAACTTTAGGTTGTTGAATTAGGTTCTTAAATTTGATAGTGAAGTTGGAAATTATATTGTTGAGTTATAAATATAATCTTGAATTAGTTTTCAACTTTAAGTTGTTGAATTAGGTTCTTGAATTTGATAGTGGAAGTTGGAAATTTTGAATTAGTTTATATTGTTGGGTTATAATCTTGAATTAGTTTTCAACTTAGGTTGTTGAATTAGGTTATTGAATTTGATAGTGAAGTTGAAAATAGGTTTTTGAATTAGTTTTGGGTTTAGTTTTTATACTCTTGAATTAGTTTTCAACTTTAGGTTCTTTTTTGTGAACCTTCAATAATGTTTGTTAGTAGGGGTGTACATGGACCGGGTTGATTCGGATTTTTTAAATACCAAATCAAATCATTAGTGTCGAGTTTTTAAATTTATAAACTAAACCAAACCAATAAAAGTCGGGTTTTCCAACCTCGGTTTTTTTTTGTTTTCTCGGGTTTTTCGGATTTTTTTCGATAAAGTCTTCATACAAATATATAATTAACTTGTGCTTCAAATATTTCTTTAGTCCATGCAAAATACAACTATCTAAGGTATTTCTTAAAAAAATAACACAAAATATATTCATTTTATTTGAAATTTATGAAGTGTGTGATGACAGTAAAATATTCAACCAAAAAAATAATGAAATCGCATGAAATAAATATTGCATATTAATAAGTCATAATAAAAATAATCATAATTTAAAAGTATTAAGTCATGCTAAAATAAGTCTAATAAATATTAACTACATGACTAAATATTAAACAGAAAAAAAAATTAATTTATGCATTTATGTAAAATTAAAAAATAAATATCTAACATGATTGTCATTCCTAGTGTTGGATTGAATAATCTTTTATTAACATTCGTATTGATTTGGGTTTTATTTGAGTTACTAATATCTATAGGTTGTAAAAAGACTTATTGAACCATTTAAAATTCTAAGTTTAAACTTGAAATAACATATTGAAAGATAAAAAATATGAAAAAGTTGAAGAAATATTTATAAATTACATCACAATAAATATTTTTATATATAAAATATTTTTAAAACTAGTATATATGTAATATCGGGTTGGTTCGGTTCGGTTTGACTTTTTTTAGTTAAAATCAAACCAATTATAGTCGGATTTTTTTTTCAACACCAAACCAAGTCAAACCAAACCACTAGTCGGTTTTTTTTACGGTT
The DNA here is from genome assembly GCA_003996215.1 of Jaltomata sinuosa. Lineage (NCBI taxonomy): Eukaryota > Viridiplantae > Streptophyta > Magnoliopsida > Solanales > Solanaceae > Jaltomata > Jaltomata sinuosa. The sequence goes on from QJPP01002960.1 coordinate 47,270, forward strand.
TGGTTCGGTTTGCGATTTGGTTCGATTTTGTACACCCCTACTTGTTTGTTTAGGATAGTCTTGTGAACCTTAATTAGTTTAGGTTAGTCTTGTGAGTTATATGAATATTTGTATATGTGTTATTGTTCAAAAAATGTGAAACTTTGAATTAGGTACTTGAATTTGGAATTCGGATTTGAAACTTGAATTAGGTACTTGAATTTGGAATTAGAATTTGGAATTAGGTTTTTGAATTAGATTATAACTTGAATTTGGGAACTTTGAATTTGAAATAGGTTTTTGAATTAGTTTTGAGTTTAGTTTTTATACTCTTGAATTAGTTTTCAACTTTAGGTTCTTTTTTGTGAACCTTGAATAATGCTTGTTAGCTTAGGATAGTCTTGTGAACCTTAATTAGTTTAGGTTAGTCTTGTGAGTTATGTGAATATTTGTATGTAAGTGTTATTGTTAAGAAAATGAGGAACTTTGAATTAGGTACTTGAATTTGGAATTAGGTTTTTGAATTAGGTACTTGAATTTGGAATTAGGATTTGGAATTAGGTTCTTGAATTAGATTATAACTTCAATTTGGGAACTTTGAATTTGAAATAGGTTTTTGAATTAGTTTTGGGTTTAGTTTTTATACTCTTGAATTAATTTTCAACTTTAGGTTCTTTTTTGTGAACCTTGAATAATGCTTGTTAGTTTAGGATAGTCTTGTGAACCTTAATTAGTTTAGGTTAGTCTTGTGAGTTATGTAAATATTTGTATGTAAGTGTTATTGTTAAGAAAATAAGGAACTTTGAATTATGTACTTAAATTTGGAATTAGGATTTGGAACTTGAATTTGGAATTAGGTTCTTGAATTAGGTACTTGAATTTGGAATTAGGTTCTTGAATTAGATTATAACTTGAATTTGGGAACTTTGAATTTGAAATAGGTTTTTGAATTAGTTTTGGGTTTAGTTTTTATACTCTTGAATTAGTTTTTAACTTTAGGTTCTTTTTTTGTGAACCTTGAATAATGCTTGTTAGTTTAAGATAGTCTTGTGAACCTTAATTAGTTTAGATTAGTCTTGTGAGTTATGTGAATATTTGTATGTAAGTGTTATTGTTAAGAAAATGAGGAACTTTGAATTAGGTACTTGAATTTGAAATTATGATTTGTAACTTGAATTTGGAATTAGGTTCTTGAATTAGGTGAATTTAGAATTAGGATTTGGAACTTGAATTTGAAATTAAGTTCTTGAATTAGGTTCTTGAATCTTAGTTTTTTTAAGTTAAGTTATTTTAAGTTAAGTTTGTTAGTTTAAATTGTTGGTTTTGGGTTAAGAAGTTTTCAACTTTAGGTTATTTTTTGAACTTGAATTATATAGGTTCTTGAATTAGCTAGGTACTTGAATTTGGAATTAGATTCTTGAATTAGATTATTAACTTGAATTTCGAAACTTTGAATTTGAAATAGGTTTTTGAATTAGTTTTGAGTTTTGTTTTAGAATGTTGAATTAGTTTTCAACTTTAACTTCTTGAATTAGGTTCTTGAATCTTAGATTTTTTAAGTTAAGCTTTTTAAAGTTAAGTTTGTTAGTTTAAATTGTTAGTTTTGGATTAAGAAGTTTTCAACTTTAGGTTCTTTTTTAAACTTGAAATTATATAGGATCTTGAATTAGGTACTTGAATTATATAGGTTCTTTTTTAAGTTAAGTGTTAGTTTATTACATTAATGTTAGTTTGTGAACTTTGAATAGCTTGCTAGTTTAGGTTAGTCTTTGTGAACCTTAGTTTAGGTTAATGCTTGCTATCATTTCCCTATACTTTTTGACATTTTGACACATTTTGATATTTTTTTTAAGTTCTGAATACTTTATAGGTCCTTTTGGTGGACCTTTTATGTGTTTAGTGATATTATTACTTCGTATTTAGTTTCTTGTTATGATTGAATCTTATTATGAATGTTGTGGCAGCAATTAGTGTTGGTTTGGGCTGTATTGAATTAGTTTTGTAAATGACAGGTGGTGCATATAGAAAATACAGATTTTTGCAGCTGGAAAAAATGCAGAAAAGCGACATACAGGGTCTCTTTTGTCCATCGCTTTTCTAAATTTTTTTAAAAAAATTACCCAGAAAAAGCGACGGACATCGTCGCTTTTCTGGAAAAAAATAAAATAAAATAAAATTTGTCGCTTTTTTGTTTGCGTCACTGGCCGTCGCTTTTGGAAAAGCGACAAGCCATTTTTCCGTGGAAGTGACGCCGTCACTTTTCCGTCGCTTTTGGCCAAAAAAGTGACGGCCAGCGTCGCTTTTGGCCGTCTCTTTTTAGCCTTTTTTTAGTAGTGAAACACATAGATAAGCCATTATAACTGCCGATAACTATTATAAATAACTGCTGCTAATATATTTTATCCTATCTGAAACCTAGAGAAACAAAGATAGAAACAACAGAGCAGTCGTATCGTTGATGTAGTAGGAACTTGTAACAATATTGTACCTTGTCCACTCATATCAAGTTTGGTGGCTTATGATTTAATTTTAGAAAAAAAGAAGTTTCTTAAAAAAAGGATAAAAAAAGTGTCTAGAAAATTCTCCATCATCTTCGATCTCTTCTCAATCATCTTCGACTCAATCAATCTGTACAACAGTACAAGCTCAGCAAGGACACCCAGTCTAGTTCAATTATCCCACCCCGTAGTAACATTTTCTTCCGAACATGAAATTGACCTGATATCCATTTACTTGGAAGTTGGAATATCCTGCTGCAATATTTGGCCATAAGAAATTTAGATCATAAAGAGTTACATGTTTTGAATCTCCACCATCTTTTCATAGAAAATTATCGTCAATACCCATCATATCTCTAAATCCTAAACCCCTTCATCCTTAAGCAAATAGAAATTATTCCATGAGAGGTCGTGTCAGTCTCTCAATTCTCGGTGGTTTTGATGGTTGAGCCACAATTAAAACCACCATCACCACTACCTTTAGCAAATACCTTGATTTTACTGTCTATGTATAACACGTCAACTTGTGTAATTAATTAGGTTGGGACCCTGCTTAAGCAACAATGTCCCTTCTCACATATGTCAACTCTTCAAATATTCAGAATTGTGTATGATAGATATCGCAATAACTTATTATTTTAAGATTTTGTTGACATTGACATATTTCAGAGCAAGAAAGGATATTTATTCTAAAGTAGGAGTAATATACAACCCATTTCATTAGAGAAGCATATAAATATTTTTACCTGAGAAAAGTGTAAAGAGTACAAAGTCATCAAATATTTTCCACGGAGAAGAGGCTTTCATCATAAGTATACATGCCACTGATCAAACTACTCTTTTTTGGAAGCCCTTGGATATCAAAATTTCTCCTACTCTTTTCGTGACATCATAACAGGAACAAATAAACTGACGTTGGCATTTATTTAATTTGATCTACTTAGCCAACAAAATCTCCCCATTAATTACAAGAGCTGCAACATGTTGGCAATTCAAATTCTGGACTTCCTCATTGTTGAGGAATTTCGATGATATGCTTCTCCCATTCTTCTTTTCTAGTCTCATTCCCTAAAATCCACAAATACATATACTTTGTATCTTCCATATCCATGATTGCTAATTTGTCATTCACTTTTGTTATGTTATACTAATATCCATGGTGATCTGATGAATTCCACAAAGTGATGATTCTGAAGTTTCCATTTTCAATATCAAAGGCTACTACGAATGTGTTCCACTTGTCATAACTTAACATACATATAACTTCGCTAATGTAAATTACATTTTTATTGTACCATCAAAATCAGTAATACCTTTAATCTCTCTCTCTGATTTGTCTATACCTAAAATGAAAACCCAATTTCTTGCAAGTAAATATTCATTAACTGTCATCAACACTTTATATATATATACAGTGTACAAAATACACGATGAATGGACAAAAAACTTTTCTCTCATTTTCTTCTTTTCTTATGCAAATGACTCGGAAACCTTATATGTGTTGAGCCTAGATGGGAAAAGTGAACTGGAATTGAGTATTTTCTTTGTGAGGATATGAATATAATTCAAATTAATAACATTTTGTAAAATGATTTGTTAGTGTTATAGATATATTGATTTGTTTTTTTGTAGTTGTGGGAATTGAAGAATTTGGTGTACAGGGTTAAATCATTGAAAGGTTCTTAGGATTATCCAATTTAGATTATTATTTTTCGATTTTCCTGTTTTGGTTTGTTGATCAGGACTTCTTCATTCAAAGTTTGATGATTTTTGTTTGTTGGGAATTTTATCACATCCAAATTGTTAATTCTCCTTATATTAGGAATTCTTGGACGATTTGCCTGAATTGTGTTGTTTCTTCCTAAGGTTGTGATAATGTTTCCTTATTAATTTGAATTAGATTGAGTGCCCACTAAATTCAAGGTATATAAGTACTTGTAGGTTATGTTTTTGTAAGCTGAAAAGGTAAATTTTGGTTTTCTATCTAGTGTTTAATATACATATCGAAGCCCCGATTAATTTGGAGTCGCATTGCATAAGACTCATTTAAGGAGGAAGCGCTCCCTAACCAGATTTTTTTTTCCATAACCAGGGCTCAAACATAAAACTTCTAATTAAGGATGGATGGATCGTATCCATCTGACCACAACTCTTGTTGGTATAAAAATTTGTTTTAGTAAAGCGCTGAAGGATCGATTAAGCTCCTAGCCAATTTGAAATTTTTGGGACTTCAATTTTTTTTGTTCAAGACTATTTAAAATTGTTTTGGATATTTAGAATTTTTGATAGGCCATTAAGAAGATAAGGTCTTATATTTTAAAGTTTAACAGTTAATATTGCAGTTTGTTCCTCCTATATGTATATTTAGTTTTTGCATATTTATTAATGCTTCAGAAATTCATTTGAGTATTATTGTTTAAGTTATTAATCTCTATTTGAATATTTGTTGAGATTAATATTTTGTAATGACTAATCAAATAAATCGGAGGCCTTTTAGAGAACAACTATTTTGGCAGGTAAGGAGATGAAATCTCAATTTGGGAAATATTAGTTTAGTCTAATTGATGCAACTTACAACATTATTTGGTTTGTGAATTTTGATTTGGTGGTTCACTATATTCAAAATATTTCAGAGGTAAGTAAAGAGACTATTTTAACCCATTTAATTTTTTTGGGTACAGATTAAGGAGTTTGTTAAGGAAAAGAGTTTCACTTTTCTTTTTGCGGCTAAAGTAAGCACTTTTAATTTATTATGAGTGACATTTTTCTCTCTAAATTAAATTTTAAGATATGTTACTTCTGGTGCTTTCTTAATACCTTCAATTTGGAACAAGTATTATTTAATGAACTCATTAAGTTTGATAATTTTTCTTGAATAGCACCCTTTAAAGTTTAGGTTCATTGTTTTATGCTACAACGTTAATGTTGTGTCTCTATAATTCATGAAATTTGAATTATAGGTTATTTGAGACTTTTAAAAATTATTTTGGGTCATTCAGAATATTTCATTAGGCCAAAAGGAGATGTGACATAATCTCATTCATGAAGTACTATTTAGTTCAATTTAATATCTCTTTTTGTTGGTTTTAATATTATGCAATAATTATGATTATCAGGAATATGTGAGTTTAGCTATGCATATTCATATGACAGTATACCTGCTCGATATTTTCCTCATTGGAGTTAGCTTTTTTCATGACTATTATATTTTTCTATCTAGCTCTGATACCAATGCTGGGCGGAATGGAGAAAGCTATAAGAAAATATAAAGAGAGGTGAGAGGTATTGATTATCGGATGATTTTATTTATGAGAGGAGTCCCTCTATATATACAAGTCTAGAGTGACTTTTACTATTCATGAACGACCGGCCATATGAATAGTAAAGGTCAAGAGTCGTTTTCATGAACAGTAAAGGTCGTTCATGAATAGTAAAGGTCACTCTAGACTTGTATATATAGAGGGACTCCTCTCATAAATAGAATCATCCGATAATCAATACCTCTCATCTCTCTTTATATTTTCTTATAGCTTTCTCCATTCCGCCCAGCATTGGTATCAGAGCTAGATAGAAAAACGAAATCATCATCAAACTGGTGCGGAATGCAGAAAGTATGAGAGAAAGAGAGAGATGAGAGGAAAGTGATTATCGGATGATTCTATTTATGAGAGGAGTCCCTCTATATATACAAGTCTAGAGTGACCTTTACTATTCATGAACGACCTTTACTGTTCATGAATACGACTCTTGACCTTTACTATTCATTGGCCTTTACTATTCATATGGCCGACATACTATTCCTATGGCCGACATACTATTCCTATAGCCGACATACTATTTTACTACTTTATGACTTTTTACATAAAAACAAACTACTTTACTTTTACATTTTACAGCTGTCTAATATATTGGCCGTTTATTTTGGCCGACACTACACGACTAAACTTATTACAATAATTACATAACTGTTTTTGTCAATATCTTCTTTGTGCAAGCTGTCATTCTTTTGTTAGTCCATTTATTCAAGCTGAACTTCTGGAATAACGTTATCTTCTCCTTTGCATTTGGAGCATATATGATCTGGATATTTTTGACCGACTAACTTGCAGTATCTGGTTAATAGTTCTTCTGAAATGAACCATGTCTTCAAGGCTCTAGTAGTTGGTTGTAGTTCTGGTCTTAATAACGATAAAATCCATTTCTGGACTTCATCCATATCTGCTTGTCGTAACTCTCTTGAATTGGCATAGATCATTAAATGATCTCTGGAATAATAACTCCATATGGCATTGCCTTTTAGATAATTTGTAGCTAATTCCTGGATAATTGTTGATATACCAATTATTCTTTTATTTGCATAAAAACTTGGTATCTCAACTTTTGGTATCTCTGCTTGTTGTGATATCTCTTCCGGTATAATCATTTCTCTAGTCAGGCCTATTTTGACTACCTGAATTAGGGATTTTATTTCATCATATAGTATTTCTGCTGGTGCCGTATAAATTTTAATAAAAAATAAATTTCCTTTTGTAATTCTTTTATATGTAATGAAAGCTTTGTGGAGTTCTGGGATTCCACTTATCTCTTCGCCGTCGTATGTATATACAGTGCTAAGTAATCCGTAGTTATAACAGGTTCTAACTAGATTTGGATTTGTTTTTGGCTGTGCTATCAGCCAGTTGTATCCTTGTAGTTTTTGGGTTAGGTAATCTTGCTCTGGTTTTTCGGGGGTAGTGGTAGATCTTGGTTTAAGGTTTAGGAAAGTTTGTATTTTGTATATATTGTCGATGTAGGATTGGGTGATATGGTTGTATATTTTTTTATCTTTGTGGAGGCTATTTGCATATGTGGTTGTTTGGGGTATGGCACTTGGTATTTCAGTGGGTTACTTTTTGTGGGTAAATGGTTTATCAAATACCTTGTTCAAATTTGTATTTGTAAATGGTTTAATGCTAGCTTTTTTATTTTCTGCAGCCTTGCTTGTACCTGCAGCTGTATTTAGCAAATCGTTATGGGTTTTAAGGAGTTTCCCAACGTCTTCTTTTAGCTCTGGAATTTTAAAGTCTTCCGATCGACTTAGCTCCGCATGTTTAGAGTCATGCTGCTGACTTAGCTCTATCTTTTGTAATCTCGTTCCTATACTGTCCACTTTCAGGGAAAGCGTAGTAAGGATTGAGAGTATATCTGGAGTATTTTCCTCAGTCTGAGTACTTTTGTCTTGATAAGTAATCTGCAATTGCATTCTTGTCAGTTGAAATTACCTCAATTGTAAACGTAAAGTTTTGTATATTGAGCACAAGTCTCCTTATTTCTTTTGTTGTAACTGAATCTTGTATCTTTTTGGTTATCCACCATTTTACCTGTCTGTTCTTTACAATAAATTTATTATAAACTATATATGGTTCAAAGTTTAACAAACATTTATATAATGCAAATAATTTTATTTATTTCCCATTTTATCTGTGGTTCTGTATATGATCCTGAGTAATATCTACAATGGTGCATTATCTTTGCTAGTATATATATTTTCATTTCATAGTTTCATTTTTAAATCTATGGTATCTTTAGTGACTTAATCGAACTGATCCTAGATATTCCGTCCGTCTTTTTCTTATATTAGTATTTATTCTTTTTAGTTGGATATAACGATGTATTCTAGATCCAATCGTTGATAAGGTTATATCTAATTCTTTTATATGTTGGTGTAGTATTTCCTTTTGGTTACTACTTAGTTCTTTATCTTGTATAATTTGTTCTAAGTATATTTGTTTCTGTCCTATCAAGGTATTGTATGAATCAGAGTACAATTCTTTTAGTGTTTTGGCGTACCAATATATTTCTTGGGTTAATAGTATGTCTTTTTCGTATGGTCTTTTAAATTTCTTTCTAGATATTCTGTTCGTAGTATGATTAGAGATAGTTTGATGTATGATTAGGATTTCCATACAACTTTCTAATTAATATATCTTCATTTTATGATTTTTAAACTCTTTTTATTATTATTCTCTTATTTTCATGCGTTATTATTAATTGTTTATTTTCTATACTATATGGTTTCATTTTTTCTAACCATTTTAATCCTAATATTATATTTTTTTCTTGGTATATTTCAAATTTTACTTTTATTGGTATTCCTCCTATAATTATTTCCTTTTTTACTATTTCCTTAGTATTTACTAATGTTTTTGGTAGGTCTGGACATGACTGATTTTTTACTTTTATCTTATCTTCCGTAACTAATTCTCGTGCTATGTTATTTTCTTCTTGTCCTATATCTATTAATATTAAACATTTTTGTTCATTTATTATTCCTGTTATATAGTATTGTTTTAGTTCCTCTTCTGATGTTTTATTAATCTTGTAGATGATTCTTGTATTTCTGGTTCGTAGTTTATATTTGTACTTTCATATCTTCTGCTACCTGATATGCTTAACCTTGGTTCATAGTTTATTCTTTTAGATGTACTTAATCTTTCTTTTACTATTTCTAAATCTTCATCAAAATCTATTTCTTTGTAACTATAGTCATTTCTGTCTATTAGAGTAACTATCTTTTCAAAGGGGTTTTCTATTTTTATCCTATTTATTTTATTTTTTGCTGTTATTTTATGTTTAGTAGTCAATACATACAAGTTTTTACATCTTGTTGTAAATATCTTACTGCCTGGGGCTAGTTCTATTCCTGACATTTTCCAATATAATACTAAAGATTTATCTATATTGCTATCTGATACTGCTACTGAATAATTAGCACTTATTATAAATTTAAACTTCTGGTATATTAAGTTTCCTTTAACTGCACTTATTATGCTTTTTTCTATAGGTTCTATTATCGTATCGTCTGCTAAATATATTTCTATTGGTGTATCTATTCCTTCTCTAAAACAAGCTTTTATTAGTATTTCTGTTCCTCCTAGGTGTACGTATTTTATTGGATCTCTTGCTTTTAGATCTTGTATTTCTTTATTTATGATTCTTCTGCTTATTAAGGGTATTTTAGCTCTTCCTTGTGTATATTTACAATCTATTACATGTTCTTTTTGGCTTACTACGTAGTGCTCTTCTTTCTGTCTTTTGAATAAATTTCTAATGATTGGTATACTAAATATTTTATCTACACTTAAGTCTAATTCTTTACTTTTTATTTGGTCAAATATGTTATAATCAAATATTATTTTTTGATCCGTAGATTCATTATCTAGATATTCTTCTTTTTTTATTATTTGTATCTCTTTTTCAGTCATTACCTATTTCTCTTTCTTCTTCTGATATCTCATATATACTATCATCGCTATTTAGCTCATAGTCTATGTATTTTATTTGCGTATATTTTTCGTCTTCTTCGAATATTATCTCTGATATTTGTTTTCTTTGTGGGTTTCTTGGTAATCTACAATTTTTAGCTATATGTCCTAATTTTTCGCAGTTATAGCATGTACACTCTGTTAACTTTCTCTTTGGTCTATATGGCCTTTTTGTTTTATAGTTCTTTACATAATATTCTCTCTTTGGGTTTATATTCTTATACTTAGATTTATATTTTTTATATCTCTTTTTTCTTGAGTATGGTTCCTTATAATAATTGATTTCATCTTTACACCCGAATTTAGGTGCTACTTTATTGTTACAACATACTAGATTTTTTATTAGAGTTTTTTCTATTTGTAGTTTTTCTTTATATTCTTCACAAGTATTAGAATACCAGTGGTGTAAATATTTTATTCTAGCTCCTAATGTATCTGTTAAACCTGCTTCTTTCCAATTTTTTATTATTCTTGAACTAAATGGTTCAGGTAATTTTGTAAAATATAACTGTCTGATTTCTTTACTTTCTTCCGTATTATATGATCCTTTGTAATAATATTCTTTAAATGCACATGTATATTCGTCTATATAACACATATTACATATTTCTAATTTTATCATTAAATTTTTATTTATGATTTTTTCTTTATTTTGTTCTTCATATTCTGTCATAGTACTGCTAAATTCGTTTCTTATTGCTGTTTCATATTTTTGTAGTATTTCTATCGATGTTGTTGCAGCTTCGCCACTCATGTTTTTATTATTTCTTAACGTTTTTATACTTTCTTCTGTTAGATTTAGTAACCATAGTTTTACTGTTCCTATTAATGTTCTTTCTATGTATCCTGGTGCTTCTGCTATTGCTATTTTGTTGTCTATTAATTGTTTTGCTATATATCCCATCCATAATTGGATAACTTTATTTGTATCTGTTACACAATCTAGATCCAAGAAGTTATATTGTTCTATTGATGGAGTTGGTGTCCATTTTTCATTATATTGTTTTTTCCCTATATTATCTTGTCTATCTGAGTTTTCATAACTTTTTGCATAGTATTTTGGACTTGGTTTAAAGTCTCTTTTTTCTGATGTACTGGGTTTTTCTTCTACTTTACTCATATTTATTTCTATGTTTTCATCATTTTCTATATTTTTTAATAATTCTGTATATGTTTCGCTTGCTTCTGAATTTTGTTCTTCATTAGTTTCATTTATTTCATCTATTACCAATTCTGGTAATTTATGCTCTTCGTTATCTTCTTTTAGTTGTAATTCTTCTTTTAGTTGTAATTCTTCTTTAAATAATCTTATTTCATTTTGTAATTTTTCCTGTTGTTCTTTTTCTTTTTGTAATTTTTCTTGTTGTTCCTTTTCTTTTTGTCTGTTTTCCTTTTCTCTTTGTCTGTTTTCATATATTTCTTTCAACATTGCTAGTTCTTTTTCTAATTCTAATATTTTCGTATTTTTAGTACTTTCTATTTTTTGTACTTCTATTTTTGCTTCTTGTTTTATTTTATTTATTTCATTCTTTCTGTCTATTTCTTCATTTTCTTTCATTATTCTTACCATAGCTGTTAGGCTATCTTCTAATTTAGCTGATTCTCTTTCTAGCATTAGGTTCATGGTTTCTCCTATTTTCTTATATCTTCTTCCTAGATTAGAAAATACTATTTTTATTACTTCTAGATTTTCGAAGGTTTTTTCTTCTATCACATATTCTTCCTTATTCATTTATAATCTGTGTTGTAATTTATATGTTAGTTTTTGTAATTCTATGTATAGGTAGAATATTTCCTTTCTTTGTGCCAATATTGATCTATGGCATACTCCTGCAAATATGTTTTCATTAAGTCTTTGTTCTCTATGTGTAATTTCTTCTTTTATTTGTTTAATCATTTCTGTTAGTTCTTCTTCGTACTTATTCATTAAATGTCTTATTATAATATTCCTTTTTTAAAGGAACTAATCTTTGTATTTCTTTTACGTTTTCTATAATATATTCGAGGTATTCTATATTTTGAGTTTTTTGGTAGTCTTCTATATTACTTTTCATTAGGCTAATCAATAAATTTATGTTTTCTACAGTTTTTTCCCAATAACTTAAATATTCGTAATTAATCATTAATCTGAATATATTATTTCTAGATCTGAATATATTTCCCAATCGTTATCTATATTTAAATTGTCTAGATCTATCTCATACCATTGCTGTTCTAATAATTCGTCTATTTTATCAAATATTTTTTCCCAAATAATTCTTTTTAATTCAGTTATTCTTATGTCTTTTAGTGCATGTAATACCAATGTTTTGTAATTTTTTATCATTTCTTCATGTAAACTTGTCATTTTTATGATGCTGTTTTTTTCTCAATTATTCCCTCTAATCATATTTTATGATAGTATACTTTTTATATAAGCTTACTATAAACTGGATTATTCTTAGACCATGTTTTTCGTCACTACTGGCATTGCACTCGGCATGATACTCTTTTTCCTTAAACAACATTTCTCATACTTTGGTACTCCCTAAAACGGCTTCTTGCCTCAACGGTTTCCCCCTCATGATAGTACTGTTCTTAGAAGTTTTCTCTCCTTTCCAAACTTACCAGCAAACTATATAATATGCTTTTGAACAATTCCAATATATAGTAGCAAATATAAAATTTATTCTACCATAACTATGATTATCAGGAATATGTGAGTTTAGCTATGCATATTCATATGACAGTATACCTGCTCGATATTTTCCTCGTTAGAGTTAGCTTTTTCCATGACTATTATATTTTTCTATCTAGCTCTGATACCAATGCTGTGCGGAATGGAGAAAGCTATAAGAAAATATAAAGAGAGGTGAGAGGTATTGATTATCGGATGATTTTATTTATGAGAGGAGTCCCTCTATATATACAAGTCTAGAGTGACCTTTACTATTCATGAACGACCTTTACTGTTCATGAATACGACTCTTGACCTTTACTATTCATTGGCCTTTACTATTCATATGGCCGACATACTATTCCTATGGCCGACATACTATTCCTATGGCCGACATACTATTTTACTACTTTATGACTTTTTACATAAAAACAAACTACTTTACTTCAAAAGTCTAGGGAGACAAGTTTTGAGATTGTTTAAAGGGTATTACTTGAGTCCTTTGTGGCATGACTGTGGTCGAATTTTGTCCAAAATCAGTTTGATGGGTTGTTCTACCTCTTAGCTTAAAGTGCTCATTTTTCATGGTTGTTTTTCCTACTGAATTAATTCGTAATGTGACTTGTGTTTGCTTGAATATCTCTATGACTTTAACATATGTGAAAATGATTGGTATCGACTTCTTTGAATAAGTAGTTATTTCTTGTTTGTCATAAGTGTTCAATTTCCTAGTGTGTAAAAGAAAAATGCATAACCCTTGGTTTATTTAGGCTGAAATATGAATAGAAGACTGAAATGACTATTTTCTTTCTCCATATAATTAGTATGGGCTCAACATAATATTTATAGTAGTTTGTCTGTTAGTTAAATAATTCTCTGATCTTCTGACACCTATTTATTTTTTCGAAAAAATATGTTGACTTAAGGACCAAAGAATTGATGATTAGGAATAGTTGGGCTCTAGAGGGAACTTTGAATAAACCAATTCAATTTCTCTAAGGTGCTCCTATACCTTGAATCCTCATGTTGTTCTTTAGATCACAGCTCCTGAGTGATAGTTTTCGAAAGTTGGTTTGTAAAAACAAGTCATGGAAAATTTATTTTTTGCTTACTTGCTCTTGGAGTTCTCCTGCTTCTTGCTCTATTGAGCTATCTCGATATGTTTGAGTTCATCCCTTCCTTAAAATGAACATTTTTTGCTTCGCATCAAACAATTTAAAATTTCCATATTGAGGCTAAGATGAGAACAATTTTTTTTGCATTTTTTTAGTTATAAATGTTCAATTGTGAGCTTTAGGAAGATGACCTTTAGGATTCATGATATGGTTATTTTATTTTTTAGAATGATTGGTAGACAAATCTTAAATGAATAGGTTAAGTATGTTAGGTTAATCTTTATAATTATGCTTAAAGGATTACATGAGTAAACTTGCTTTTAACCAAGTATTGTTTGAGAAATTGCTCGTATTAATCCTTTTCTTATCTTTCTTTCCACATGACATTTCCAACGAGTCCACATGGACTCTTTCCCATCATCCTTTGCATTTCATTAGGCCAAGCCCGAATTCCATTGAGTTCAACCTCAACCAAGTCCAAATTGAGTTGGTAGACAACATGCATACAATGATATGCGGGAGATATATAGTAAGGGAAGCTAACATACAGGTTTGATGAGCAAAAATATGGGCCAAAGCTCAAATATTTCAGCGGAAGAAGTCCAATAATACAGGGCTATAATACTCAGCTAATATACACCATAAAGCATATGATATACCCGATGGTTTACAAGGCCGAAAAATGGGCTAAAAGTTTATAAAATTCAGAGTCCGAATTTAGACCAGCAAAGGAAAAGGGCCAAAAGGCCCAATCATAAACTTTTTCTTATTTATTTCCTTGTAATTTATTTGTAATAGTTGAATGATTCTAACTTTAATTAATTAATCTAAATAAATTCTCTCAAATAGCTATGTTTATTTTATCTTCATTTATTTTGTCACACATTAATTTTTCACCTAAAGTTCATTTACTCAAAATAAATAGCTCCTCTCAATTTTCTTGATAATAACGAGAATTTTTTTTTAGCAATTCCATGACATTCTCTTTAAGTATTTAAAGAAGTTTCTTTCTTCATTACAAAGACTTTCCCATAGGACATAAGGGCTTTTCGTTAAATTTCCCTTAAATTTAGGCCGTGACAAAGCATTTTTCCTTTTCAAACCTCCTTTATTTGAACAAAATCACATTTTTACTAAAATCATTATTTTTCATGAATTGGACTTGCTTTCCTATGTCTTTAACATTCCCCCATGAAATAGCTTAAAAGGGTGAATTTCTTTCATTCAATTCAATTTTCAATATGTTCAAACACTTGTTTCACTCAATTTGATAAATCAAGGAATTTTCTTTCAAATAATTTCTCATTTTCCTTGTAATTAAATAAATGACGCTATTTTCTCAAGAAGTCTTTCTTTAAGTTATATTTTTTCAATGGATTTCATTTTGTTTGTTCTAAATAAATTCTCTTTGCGAAATTAGCCAACTATTAAGTTAGTCTTAAATTTTTGGTCAATTATTTTTAATGAACGTTCTTAAGTGCCTTAAAAATCTTCTTAAGATGTTACTTGAACCCTTGCCTAGTTTCTCTATTTTTGAAGATCTATTTCTATTTTTAATTCTTTGAAAATTCTCTTAAGTTTTCTTAATTTCTTTATAAAAATTAAGTGGTGATTTTGAAATTTTTTTTTTTTGGAAATTTCTTTAAGTTTTTGAAATAGTTCAAGTCAAAACCATTATTTTAATTCCAAAATCAGATAAAACAATGATGAGGAGCAGACACCTGATATTCCCCAACAAGCCAATCGCATTCCAACCAACCAATAAGCATATTCTCATCCTTTATCAGGGAATTGAGTTCGCCGATGGACATGTTCTTTGGCCAAGGGTCACTTCTTAGAGTGATTTTGAAGTCTTCTTCAAAATGGTATGCCAGGGATAATGTCATCAACAGAGTTTTTAGGGCAGATTGAGGAAAGGATTGGTGTTTGTAACGATCCTCCCAGTTATTACGGAATGGTTAGGCCTAAGTACATGTTAGAAGTCTCCCCTAGTGAGTTGAATTGATAAAAATCTCTAGGTGGGTGGCTTAAGGCTGAAAACATGTGTTGTATCTAATTATGGTGAATAATGATTCACGGTGTGGTGTTTTAAGTTGTCGTATTCTGTTAGGGGGTGACCTAGTAATTCATACCTCCGTAGGAAATTCTGAGATTGCGAATAAATTCATAGCATATGATTATAGTGGTTGCCGCAATGAGATAGTTTCATGATGTCTTAATTTTGAAACTTGTGTTGTGAAATAGGACAATTGTACAGAATTCTCGAGCTACTGGTTTAGGCACCGCTGTAACGAAAGAATTTTTGCTACAACAAGATCACCGTAGCAGTCGGAGTGTCACTATAAAGGGATTAGTCATTTCACCAAGCCTCACCATAGTGAGCCTAATTTCGCTATAACGGTCTTGACATAGCGAGAAAGAGGCCACTGCAATGGGTGACGGGGAGGCAGAATGCATGTTTAAGTCAGTTATTTTGAGTTTTATTTCATAAACTCAAGAACTTCATTTCAAAGCTCTAGAGAGGCAGTTTTTCCAAGACTAGGGAAAACATTCTCGTTAAGATAAGTTATTACACCAATCTCCTCGTCTAGTAATTCATTATCATTGTAGAATCACTAGGAAGAATGTTATGGAGATTTTAGAGGTTAGAATCCTAGGTTCATGAAAAGGGTGAGAAACCCTATGGGTAGATATAATAATCATCTAGAATGCTTCTAGGGTGTAAATAAACACTTTCTAATTTATATTTGTTGTAATTGGACATGAATTGTAGGGATTGAAAACCTTGAGTTCCATAAAAATGAGATATTTAGCATAAAAACTGCTTGAAAGGGGGAAATTGGGGTAGATTCTCTATGAAGGATGATAATGTGAATAACGCGAGACTAGTTTATCGATAATTGACCCTTGAAAAAAGCTACAGACCTCGAATAAGGGTAGAGTTATTAGGTTTGAATTCCCAAGGCTCGAATTTGAAAAAGTAGATTATTAATTAGTCTCAATATTATTTAATTCTAGACTTTCAACATTCTGATGCATTGAGAAAAGGCAAGGCTCTTGCAAGGTAGCTTGTTGATTTGGAATTCTTTGGTTGAGGTAGATTATAGTTTTTATGTGGAGTTAGACTTAATATAGTCCCTCATATGTGTTACTGAATTGAAGAGCATATTGGTTGTTCTTCGTACAAATTTGTGATTACATATGTGTTTGGCTTGACAATGCTTGAATAACTGAGCTTATACTTGTTTGAAACCTGTCTTTAAATGACTTATGTTAATGAAGTGCACTTATCATATTTTGTGTACTTGCAAGTAACATCTTGAGAGATAGTTGAGAATGAGAATATACTGAGATATGTTGAGAGAGTGAAGAATATACATATCATTCTATTGTTGAGTGGCTCGAGTCCAATATAAGCTTATGGATGAACAAATATTTTATGGAGAGGGTACTACGCTGGTATGGTACATAGACCTTAGGTTGTCCCCTGCAGGTCATGGCTAGTTGGGAAGAAATAATACCCTCTAACATTTGTGTACAGATTGAGTGATTATTGTAAGATTGATGAGGTACAGAGACTATATGTCTGAGAGATCAATATGGGCATGAACCTCTGTTTGTGATGTGACTGCATTATAGTTGCAGGGTTAGTTGATGAATATTATGTCTATTTTGATGACTTATATGTCTTTTACTTGTTGAAATTGATATATTTGGACTTGGTGATTATCTGGTTGATGTAACTACCTGACTGAGGTGACTACTTGATTTTCTGAGTTATTTATTATGTATTGTTGTACATGTCTACTTGTTTATTTGATTTTGAGATATATTTGCTACTATTTTGGATCGGTCTATGATACCAACCAGTACATAGTGTTTGTACTGATGCTACTCTTGCACTTCTTTTTCTTAGTATAGACTGTGTTCCAGAGACTTTGACGCAACCTCACATTTAGCACTTTTGATCGACCAATTAAAGGGTGAGCTACTCCTATTCAGGCTGCCACGAGTCTTCTAGTGATGAATGTCTAACTCTCCAGACATTTATTATATTTATTCGTTATTATTGGATATTCTTGGACACTATTTAGTTAGCGTCCTTGTACTATGTATGTGTATGTTCAAATGATGATTTGTCGAGCCTGGCCATAGATGGAGGACTCTTCGAGGGATATCTCAAAGGGAACATTTCTGAATGATCTATCTTCCCCTAGATGACATGAAAGGAAGAAAAGGACAAAGGGATCAGGGTGTCGGGCATATCAGGTGCACGGATGCGCAGTGCACCAGCCTGGCCCTTGCAAGGGATATCAGTTGGTACCAGCAATGGGTCTGACACTTGGAGCAATCATTGGTTGTAGTACTATGAGGTCTAGATAGATCTTTTTTATTGACTGAGGCTCATTCACTGTAGCCTATAAATAGCCAGTCCTTATCACTTGTAATTCCCCCTGATTCGGAAGGAATACAACGTACTCTTTTCACTTGCTCACAAAGAAATAACTTCATTTGCTCACTTACTTTTATATTACTCTCAGAAGAATAGTCCTAGCTCTTGGGAGACGGCATTAAGAGACGATTTCTTATATCTACACTTCTTATCCATTATTACTTGTTGTTTACTTCATTTTCTGTAATGACCTATTCTGTCATTATAGTAAAGTAAGGGCATAAGTACCTGTTACGATCTGATTTCTAGATCATGATGACACCTACAATCTCCTAGTAGGCGAATCAGTCTCTGTAGTCCTGAACCGTTAGTAATGGGCTACTATCTAACAAGCAGGCAGAAGAAAACATAATATAAGCGGAAGCAAGGGATATATGATAAAGAAAAGGGACAACATGAATATATATAGACGCTAAAAAACATCCCAAAACCTGGTATCACATCATAAGAGCCGGAACTACATCAACAGACTATAAAAGGGTCCAAAATAATATATATACATATCTGTCTCCGAACAACAAAAAGAGTACATGATACACAAGATGAACTAAAAGCTAAGCTCCGGTCGCCAAGAGCTCACCCTCAATCTGGGACGGTCCAAAATCAGCCTCGCATGAGTCTCCATAAGCTAATGGCAATGGCCCACACTAGGATCTGCATCAGAAGATGCAGAGTATAGTATGAGTACCAATTGCCAAGAAATGGGTACCCAGTAAGTATCATTGGCCGACTGGGAACATATATGATATAAGAGTAGTAATAAGCAGAAGATAAACAAGCAGTCATAGAAAAAAATGATAAAGTACACGGAAGCTAGCACAAAAGGATACCAGCAAAAATAACAAGCATGGCTAGCTACTAGAATATATATTACAGACATAGGTGAAAGAGAGAAATAACGCACCTAGGATCCTTGTAATAACAATATATATATATAGAATTTTTTTAAAAATAGGCGGTATACCGGCAACCTCAAGTGAAAGAAGAGAAGGAGAGAAGCAATTAATCTAATAATGCTTGAAACCCAATTCTACTACTAAAAACATGTCAATAATCTAAGTAGAACATGCTGTGAACCTGAATATAACCATAATCAGTGCCAGAGATGCGATAGGGTAAGAATAAGTCTACCTACAGTCCCAACATGCGCCCATATGTCTGAGGAACATAAACAAGTGAAGACTAACCCTCTGGCCTCCCATACTACTGGAGCGTACACTCAGCAAATAGCAAACAAGGGTGGAATCTCATACAAATGGATGATATGATGCAATAGTGAAAACCAGGTGGAATAGTAACCCCATATGTACCCTCCTCTGGCGCCTATGGGCCCAGCAGGTAGGATTCATAGAAGGACACGACCCGTATATCTCAACTACACCGTATACCCTTCCTCCGGCATACTCAACACGTAGCCCCTGGTCCAGATTGGCAAGGCCCATAGAGTTCTCAAGCACATACTAACACTCGTAACCTCAAAGTAGCAGTCCGAAGTGAATTCAGACCCAAAGTAGTAACCCAATCTTGAAATGCATGCCCGAAACCTATCCGGGTCTTAATCGGTGAAATAAGTCTCAAAAGCCCCTACAGGGGTGACTGGACATAACCGGGTCTAAACAGTAGTAAAACAAGTCTGATGCTTGGCCTAACTGAGTCTAGTACCACCTCCAAACAACAATAAAATAGTTCTAGCACTCCTGCCCTGCCGGGTCTAGTAGTAGTCTGAAAAACAGTAATAAAATCAACCAATTAACTTTCTTACCCCAAGAAGATCCATGAAAATCATTTCCAAAACCCTTTATAACTATTTTTATTAAAACGGACCCTCGGGGCCATGCAAGGTTTAGAAAACTGCCAATTGTAGGCCCGAAGCCATATTCATAGTAAAACATGCGAGAAATCCCTTGATATGCATGAAAATGATGTGCTCAAATACAAATAGTAGCCCAATGGCTCACAATCAACCTATCGGCCATGCACATGCTCCAATCGCTCTACAACACAGATAACCAGCCTAAGATCACAATATCGATGTCCGAGACTCACGAACATCCCCAAATAACCCACCATCTATTGTCCAGAGTCAAGTATAAGGCCACACAGGACCACAAGGGTGATAATATCATATACCACGAGTACTATAATCATTAGAGAAAGAAAAATAAGTCGGACATGAAGAAGCGGACTAGGTCTGTAGTACCAAGCTAATAAACCCAACCCAAGGATGCTAATTAGTACAATTATATCCTATATATGCGAAGTTTAACGGAGTTAAACCGTAACCTACCTTTCATCTTATGACAAGCTGCTGGAACGATGATGTCCAAGCTCGAGCCGCTCCGAGAAGCTCCAACAGAAATTAAGCTATCAAGAACACAAACTACACGTTAAACTAAGACTATCGATACCCATACTGCTATAACTATAGCTGGGTCGAGATTTGGGTCATCGGCAAGCTTGTGGGCCCCACAAAGCCAAAAACAAAAGATCTTACAATGATCAACACACTCCCGTGAGTGCATGCTCAAAGTATTGAAGGAAATGACCAAGAATATGGCTTAGAACAGTCTACCAACAACAAGAACAATCTAGGAATCAAAGAGGCAAATTTAACGGAATAAACAATGGACCCACCGATTCAGAGATATGAAAATGATCACAGGACCAATAAACTTCACCCAGATGCAAAGAATCAAAGCTATGCAAAGAATTATGAAGCTTGAGCTTATAACAATGGAAGTTTTTGGTTTTTGGGTGAAGAAAATGAAGGGAGAAGCTTATATACTTCCCAGGGGTCCTTCATCGTGATCGCGAAGGGACCCCATGCGGTCACGATGACTACGCTGGCTAGACCATCGCAATCACAATGACTAGCCATGTGGTCACGAAGAATAATAAAGGAGGGGCCTCATCGCGGCCACGACAGGGAATATCGCAATCGCATAGAGTAAGAAACCACAGACAATATCGCGGTCATGAAGGGTACTTCGCGATTGCGAAAAACAAAGGTACCAGGTCCAGAGGACCTTCATTGCGGTCGCGTGAAAGGTACTCGCGATTGCGATTAAGGCTTGAGGCCTGTACTTATAATTGCCAACAACAGAAATCAAGAGGGAAAAAGTCTCCAAGTGGGCCCATAGGGCTCATTTGGGACTCCATGTGCGCAAATGAACTATGCTAATGTACCAAAAATAACATTTTGGACTCAAGGGAACAGAGGAAAACCCAACGGATGTCGGTTTCACAAAAAGTGGGCCCAATGCCCAAAAATCAACCTTAAGCCAAAATGGAACTCAACACCCAAAAATGAGTTCAGAAGCCTCGAAACCCGAACCAAAGGTCTCTCTATCCCAAAGTCGACATTCTGGAACTAACGCTGACAAAATTTTCATCCGAGACCGTCTTCTCTGAATGTTCACCCAAGTCAAACTTCTAAGTTCAAGAGGCTAAAAAACACAAAAACTCATACAAAATCAAACCAAAAGCTCTCAAACCCCGACCAAGGGTCCACCCAGACTAAAATATATGCTCCAGAGCTAATGGAACTGTTTAAATTCGATTCCAAGCGTGTTTACCAAGAATGTTGACCGAAGTCAATGATATCCTATGTTAAAGGTCTAAAATAGGGAAACGGCCATAACGACAAAACAAACGGCCAGGGCACCGAACCACTGGTCCTAGCAAGCCATAAATGACTAGGGGCCGCTACAAGCAAGCTCTATTAGTACAAGAAAAGCATAAATGCAAAATGACTGGAAGGGTCATTACATCATCCACTACTAAAATGGACTTTCATCCTCGAGAGTCAAGAAGAAGGGAGTACCTGAAGGATCAAACAACTATAGATACTGAGCTCGCATCTCTTTCTCGGTCTCCCAGGTAGCCTCCTTAATTGGATGGTTCCTCTAGTGAACTTTCACAATCGAAATCTCCCTAGATCTCAACCTCCTGACATCTCTAGCCAAAATAACTACCGGCTCCTCAACAAAGATGAAACTCTCATCCAACTAAACCAAATCCCACTGCAACACATGAGTCTTGTCTGGAACATACCGTCTCAACATCGACACATGAAATACAGGATGCATGGCTGAAAATATCGGAGGCAAAGCTAACATGTAGGCAACACTACCAACCCTTTGAAGAATCTCAAATGGCCCAATGTACATGGGGCTAAGATTTCCCTGCCGACCAAATCTCATCACGCCCTTCATGGACAATACATGGAGGAATACTAAATCACCGACACTGAACTCCAAGGCACAAAGTCTATGATCAGTGTAGCTCTTCTTCCTACTCTGAGCATCTCGAAGTGTGTCCTGAATCACTCAGACCCGGTCTAAGGAATCTCGAAGAAAGTCTGTACTCTGTGGCCTAGACTCTAAACTATCAAACCAACCAACTGGTAATCTGCAATGCCTCAAAAGGTGCCATGCCAATGCTCGAATGAAAGCTATTATTATAAGCAAACTCAGCCAAAGGCACAAACTAATCCCAAGAACCTCCAAAGTCAAGAACACAGGCCCGAAGCATGTCCTCCAGGACCTAAATAGTCCTCTCAGACTGGCCATCTATCTGAGGGTGGAATGCAGTACTAAGCTGAAACTCTGTACCTAAATCTCGCTGAATAGCCCTCCAGAACTGAGATGTGAACTGAGTTCTGCAATCTGAAATGATAGAAGTTGGGACCTCGTGCAACCGAACAACCTCACGAAGGTAAATTTGAGCTAACCTCTCTACACTGTAGGTAGTCTGGACTGGCAAGAAGTGTGCTGACTTAGTCAGCCGATACACAATCACCCAAATACCCCTAGAAGTGCAAGGCAATACGACTATGAAATCCATAGTAATCCCTTTCCACTTCCACTCAGGAATGGGAAGTCACTGCATCAATCCCTCCGATCTAATGTACTCGAACTTCACCTGATGATAGTTGAAGCGTCGAGGCAAAAACTCCACTATGTCCCGCTTCATACCACTCCACCAGTAAAGGTGCCTTAAATCTTTGTACATCTTGGCTGAGCCAGGATGGATGGAATATCTGGAATAATATGCCTCATGGAGAATCAACTTAATCAAATCCCTAACTCTCTGAACACAAAGTTGACTATCAAATCTCAGAACCCCATCTGAATCTAGAGTCGCCCGACTAGCCTCACCCCGAACAACTTGATCATGAAGGACACATAATCGCTGATCCTCAAACTGATGGCTCTAAATCTGATCAACAAGGCAGAATGAACCGCAACACAGGTGAGAACCCTACTAGGGTACGACAAGTCAAGCCTAACCAAACGGTTAGCCAAGGACTGGATGTCCAAGGCAAACGGTCACTCTGAAACTAAAAGTGAAGCTAGGCTATCCATACTCACCACCTTCCGACTCAAGGAATCTGCTACCACGTTTGCCTTGCCCGGATGGTACAGAATAGTGAAATCATAGTCCTTCAGTAAATCAATCCATCTCCTCTACCTTGAGTTCAGCTCTCGCTGACTCGTGATGTGCTGAAGACTATGGTGATCAATGAATATCTTGCATTGAACCCTATATAAGTAGTGCCTCTAGATCTTGAGCTCAAAAACTACCGCTGCCAACTCTAAGTAATGAGTGAGGTAGTTGCGCTCATGAACCTTTAGCTGCCTCAACGTATATTCTATCACACGACCCTGCTGCATCAACACACAACTAAGACCAACCCCATAAGCATCACAATACACAAAGAAGCTCTCACTCTCAACTTGCAAAGTCAACACTGGAGCTGAAGTCAATAAGGCCTTAAGCCTCTAAAAGCTATCCTCGCACTGATCCAACCACTGAAATGGGACCTCTTTCCTAGTCAGCATAGTCAAAGGTGCTTCTATGGAAGAAAACTCCTCGATGAACCATTTGTAGTACCCTGTTAACCCAATAAAGCTGCAAACCTCAGTAGGAGAAGTAGGTCTAGTCCAATCACGAACAATTGAAATCTTACTCGCATCCACTCTAATCCCATCCTTAGACACCATGTGTCCTAGGAATACAACTAACTCAAGCCAAAACTCTCACTTTGAGAACTTGGCATAAAGCCGACGATCTCTCAAAGTCTGGAGTTTAATCCTTAAGTATTGCTCATGCTCATCTCTACTCTGCGAGTATATCAGGATGTCATCTATGAAAACTATCACAAATGAGTTCAGATATGGGCTAAGCACCCTATGCATCAGATCCATGAAAGTTGCAGGGGCATTAGTCAACCCAAAAGACATCACCAGGAACTCATAGTGGCCATAGCGGGTCCTGAATGCTATCTTAGGGATGTCTTCTGCCCTAATCCTCAACTAGTGGTAGCCTGACCTCAGATGTATCTTCGAAAACACGGATGAACCCTGAAGTTGATCAAACAAATCATCTATGCATGGCATCGAATACCCATTCCTTACAGTCACCCTATTCAGCTATCGATAATCAATACACATCCGCATCGACACATCCTTCTTCTTCATAAACATAATAGGAGCACCCTAAGGAGATACATTTGACCTAATAAAACCCTTAGCTAACAAGTCTTGGAGATGCTCCTTAAGCTCCCTCAACTCAGCTGGAGCCATATGGTAAGGAGAAATAGAAATGGGCCTGGTGCCTGGCTCTAACTCAATAGAAAAATCAATATCCCTCTAAGGTGGGAGGCGAGGCAGGTCGGTAGGGAACACATCTAGGAAACCTCTAACCATGGGAACTGACTCAGAAGAAGAAGGGTCGGCACTAGCATCTCAGATATATGCTAGATAAGCCAAACATTCACGATAAATCAACTTCCTAGCTCAAAGACAAGAGATGATCCCAGACAGTGCGCGGCTGATAGAACCCTGCTACAGAACCGAGGATACTCCAGGCACGGCTATGGTAACAATCTTGGCATAGCAATCCAAAACCGCATGTTAGGGGATAACCAGTCCATGCCTAGAATCACATCAAAGTCTAACATATCAAGAGTCATCAAATTACCCCAAGTCTCCAAATCACCAACAGAAATCATACAAGACCTCACAATCTGATCCACTACTAAAGAATCTCCTACTGGGTCGAAATTGCTATAGGCACATATAATGGCTCACTAGTCAACCCCAAATAAGGCAAATAGAAGGTAGAAACATATGAACAAGTGGATTCAGGATCAACTAAAGTAAAAGCTGGTCGACAACATATAAAAATTATACCTGTGATCACAGCATTCGAGGCCCTGCCTCCGATCTCCCAGGGATCGCATAAAACTGACGACGACTACCACCTGATCAACCACCATTCCTACCACCTATCATGCCTCATGGGGCACCACCCCTAGCCTGACCACCACCTCATCTAGCCAGTGGCTGAACTACACGAATAGGATGAGCCGGCTGAACTATACCCTACTGGGGGAAATCTTTAGCATAGTGACTGCTAACACCGCACTCATAGCAAGGCCATGAATTCCCACCCTATCGATATGGACCAGCTAAACTGTGAGGCTACCACGACCCGATGCCCCAGAATTGCACCCTTCAAAAACTGATCACGGTGACCATGCTGGCCACTCTGACCTTTCTCAAGCTGAGAAATATCAGAAGACTGAAGTGAAGCCTTAATCAATCAACTAGACTGACCTTGGTGCTACTGCGGCTAATAACCTCAGCCCCACTGGCCTGAACCCCTACTACTATGATGAGAACCACTGTAGCTACCCTGATGTCGAGGCCTCTTATCTCTGGCCCCGAAGTCATGATGATGCAAATCCTCTACAGTACAGGCATAGTCTACAATAGCCTGGAATGATTGACCACTAGCAATCAATATCTCAGTTGGCTCTCTAAACTTTGTCCGCAATCCCCAAACAAACCTATGGACTTTGTCGGGCTCAGTAGGTATGATCATTTCCCCTAATAGAGAAAGCCAGTGGAAGCGATTCTCATACTATGATATTGTTATAGAACCCTGCATAAGTCTAGCGAACTACTCCCTACGAAACTCTTTGTCGCTCTGTGGCAAGAACTTGGCCATGAAGGCCTCATAAAACTCTGACCAACACAACGGAGGAGATAAAGATGGTCTGCAAGCAACCTGGGCCCTCCACCATAACTTAGCTGGGCCTTCCAGCAGATACGTAGTGTATCCAATATCGTGAGTCTCTAAAAAGCCCAAATGGTGTAGCATCTGCTCACAAGTAGTAATGAATTCATGTGAATCCTAACCAGAAGTACCAGCGAACCTCGGAGGTGCCAATCTCAGAAACCTACCCAATGCCTTATGCTCTGTCTTTGTCATAGCTGGGCGAGGAGCAAGAGGTTTGCAACAGATGGAACCAGAATAACCTCGGCACAGGAAGCCGCAGTAGCAGGCTGTGCTCCTGAACTATGTGTACCCAGGGATGCCCCCTGAGTGAATGTTTGTGCTACCTCAGAGGCTGATCCCCGATCAAACCCAATAACTGTAGAAGTAAACCTTGAATACCTGAAGACGGAGCTGGGGCTGAAGCTGGTGCTGGAGTTGCTACTGGAGCTGGTGGTACCTGGGTTGCCCCCTGGTCCATATGTTGTTGCTCGGGAACAAACTCGGGCTCATACTCGGGATCAACCTCGACCCTAGGAGCTCTAGCAGGTGCCGCTTCTCGGGCATGTCTTTGACCCCTACCTCTAAGACCTCCTCGAGTTATAGCTGGTGTCGGGGGTGCTAAAGTTGAAGGCTCGCCCCCGCCTGATGTTGATGACCTCATACGAACCATTTGCGGGAGAATGAATTAGAATAAGTGAGATTTTAAGAAACTTAAAGGATACTACGCATGAGATGGAAGCAAGAAAAGTTTCATGTTTCCTAAGGTGCCACTGTAGCCTCCCAAAGATTGAGTACAGATGTCTCCGCCCTGATCTGCAGGACTCTACTAGACATTAGCTCATATACCGATGACACCGGTGAACCTAGAGCTCTGATATCAAGATGTCACGACTTGATTTTTTGGTCATCATGGCACCTACAACCCCCCAATAGGAGAACCAGTCCCTATATCCTAGAACTGTTAGTAATGAGCTACTATCTAACAAGAAGGCAGAACAAAACATAATATAAGTGGAAGCAGGGGATATATGATAAAGAAAAGGGACAACATGAATATATATAGACGCTAAACCATCCCAAAACTTGATATCATAACATAAGAGCCCGAACTATATCAACAGAGTACAAAAGGGTCCAAAACAATATATATACATATCTGTCTCTAAACAACAAAAAGAGTGCATGATACACACAGATGAACTAAGATCTAAGCTCTGGTCACCAAGATTTCATCCTTAGTCTAGGACGGTCCAAAATCAGCCTCGCACGAGTCTCTACGAGCTAACATAATCAATGCAATAACAATATGTATGGATAGCTACTAGAATATACATCACAGACACAGGTGAAAGAGAGAAATAATGCACCTGGGATCCTTGCAATAACAATATATATTGATTTTTTTAGAAATAGGCGGTATACCGATAACCTCAAGTGAAATAAGGGAAGGAGAGAAGCGATTAGTCTTATCATGCTTGAAACCCAATTCTACTACTAAAAACATGCCAATAATCTAAGTAGAACATGCAGTGAACCCAAATACAACCATAATTAGTGCCAGAGATGTGATAGGGTAAGAATAAGTCTACCTACAGTCCCAACGGGCGCCCATACTCCCGAGGAACATAAAAAAGTAAAGACAAACCCTTTGGCATCCCATACTACTGGAGCGTACACTCAGCAAATGGCAAACAAGGGTGGAATCTCACACAAAAGGATGATATGATGCAATAATGAAAACCAGGTGGAATAGTAACCCCATATGTACCCCATTCTGGCGCCTATAGGCCCAGCAAGTAGGATCCATAGAAGGGCATGGCACGTATACCTCAACTACACCATATACCCCTCCTCCCACACACTCAGCACGTAGCCCCTGGTCCGGATTGGCAAGGTTCATGGAGGTCCTCAACCATATACTAACTCTCATAACCTCAAAGTAGTAGTATGAAGTGAATCCAAACTCAAAATAGTAACCCAATCTCAAAATGCATGCCCGGAAACAATCCGGGTCTAAATCAGTGAAATAAGTCTGAAAATCCCCTGCAGGGGTGCCCGAACATAACTGGGTCTAAACAGTAGTAAAACAAGTCTGATGCTCGGCTTAACCGATTCTAGTACCACCTCCAAACAACAGTAAAATAGGTCTAGCACTCCGACCCCACCGGGTCTAGTAATAGTCTGAAAACAGTAATAAAATCAACCTATTAACTTTATTACCCTAAGAAGATCCATGAAAATTGATAACGCTCAAACTACACCTCAAATTAACGAGGCGTAAGCGATCGTTGTCAAGTAAAGAACCCAACAAGGTTGGGGTCGAATCCCACAGAGAATATGGTGTGCAGATTAAGACTTTAGTGAATTAGTTGACTATTCGTCAATCGTTTCCAGTAAATAAAGGGGGGGTTTGTGTGAACCAATTGTAAACAAAACAATAGTAAACGTAGGAGTTTAAATCAATAGGAGAGAATGAACTAGGGATGTGTTCACCATGGCGTTGTAACAATGTCGATTCTAGGCTTAACCGGGTTCTTTCTATATGTTTGTCACGATGTGATTGCGTCAATTGTATCGTCTAAACGTCTCTCGACCAAATAAACAAATTTCCTTTTATCTTCTCTCGATCTCAAAAAAATGTGCTTTTTAGCTCTCAATCCTAACATCAAGTAGATTAATCCAGTTACGGCATTAATCTTTAAGACGAGAGTTGGTAGTCTCGAATCCTTGTTGTCAATCAAGTTTCCCGGTTTTAATCT